>JAOPUD010000090.1:1741765-1756318 GCA_027122715.1 Trisopterus minutus
AGGGGGAGAAATAGAGGGAGGGGCTGGGTGGAGGTGGGCGAGAGAGAAGGGGAGGGGAGTGAGAAGAGAGAGGGAGAGAAAGTGAGAGGGAGGCAGGGGGGAAAGAGAGTAAGAAGAGAGAGGGAGAGGGAGGGAGGCATGAGGGGAGAGAGAGAGAGAGAGAGAGAGAGAGAGAGAGAGAGAGAGAGAGAGAGAGAGAGAGAAGTTGGCACACTCTAGAGAGAAAGGAATATGGTCACAGCTTTCAATTGTTTTTGGCCTGTGTTCAGAGACAGGAGCAAGGGCAAATGTGATTGCACAGGAGAATGATTGTCGGGGTAATGGGGGTAACGCTATTCAGAACCTTTTATCCACAAAATTAGCAGTTAGACTCCTGCACATGAACATATGAATTGTATGATGATGTATGATACGGCAGTGAATCTCTAGCATCTATTATTACATATCCACGCGCAGACACACTTTGGGATGTGAAACCCTAAGCCATTTGGGTTGCACGCACACATTCTCTAAGAATAAGAGGGCCCTAATGAATTGTTCCCTCCAACCCATGCCGCGGCCGTGGCCTTCCTAACGAGCACTGCGTTCATCTAGGTGACCCAGAGGCCGGGCGCACACAAGATGAAATGCTTCTTCCGAATCAGCTTCGTCCCGAAGGACCCCCTGGAGCTGTTGAGGAGAGACGGCGTGGCTTTTGAGTACCTCTACGTCCAGGTGACCACCCGCACACCACACACACACACCCGGGGGGGGTCCCTCATGGGGGGGTGGGGTGTTGCAGCCTACGCTGCTCTGACTAGATGCCGCACATTTAGCCTGGGCGATGGGCACGAGAAAGGAAACTTGCAGACATTAAAAGGATTCAAAGATCGAATCCCTTTTCCCTGCCATTTTGTCACTCACTCACTCTTCTCTCTCTCTCCGTCTCTCTCTCCCTCCCTCTTTAACTCTCTCTCCCTCCCTATTTGTCTCTCCCCCCTCTCTCTTTCTCCCTCTCCCTGTTTCTCCCTCCCTCTGTCTCTCTACCTCTCCCTGTTTCTCCCTCCCTGTCTCTCTCTCCCTTATCCCTCATGCTCTCTCTCTCTCTCCCCCTCTCTCTCTCTCTCTCTCTATGTCCTTGTCCACCAGAGCTGCAATGATGTGGTGTTGGAGAGATTTGGGTCAGAGTTGAAATACGACACGGCCCTTCGGCTGGCGGCGTTGCAGATGTACATCCTCACCATCAGCACCAAGCAGTCGCAGAAGGTTTCCCTCAAGTACATCGAGTAAGGACGCCCCATCACCGCATCGCCCTCATCACCATGTCATCCTCCATGGCCCAAACTAACCCTAACCCTAACCCTATATTATCCAGATCATATTTCTTATTTTCTCCTATTCTATATCTATTTAACATTTGAACATTTATTTAACAAAACGTTAAATAAATATAGAAGAAGAGAAAATAAGAATCTGTCGAACATCCTACTGTTGCCCTAGTGTTCTTGCTTTGTGGGATGAATAATGGCCGCGGGGTGATTGAATAATTACAATAGTAGCTGGTCGATGAATCAATGCAGCACCTCTGGGAGAATGGATTGATCAGTCGGTCAGGACTGATGACTTGGCTGTTTGTGTGGTGCCGGAGTAGGGCGAGCTAATCAGTATGAATTCTGGGCTGGGCAGGAAGGAGTGGGGCCTGGCGTTGTTCCTGCCTCCTGCGGTGCTGTCCAGCATGAAGGAGAAGAACATTAAAAAGGCCCTGACTCACGTTCTCAAGACAAACCAGAACCTGGTGCCACCTGGTAAAAAGGTACAGTGGCCTCTACACCAAGGCCTGTGACTACCACTACTACTACAGGCCTGGGTCAATGTTTTCATTTCATTTTTTTCATTTTGTGACATGAACATCCCTCTTTCTTGCAGCTGACAGCGTTGCAAGCCAAGGTCCACTATCTCAAGTACCTCAGTGACTTGAGACTGTACGGTGGACGGGTCTTCAAATCCATCTTAGTGGCAAGTGTCTGTTTGGTTTGAGGTCCACGCTTAGAGCCTGAATAAACAATGACGATACCAGACACTGCGCTGCATTGAGACTGAACCTCCCGTGTTTACAGCAAGGCGAGAAGCACACGGAGGTGACCCTGCTGGTGGGACCGCGCTACGGCATCAGCCACGTCATCAACCCCAAGACCAACCTGGTGGCTCTGCTGGCCGACTTCAGCCACGTCAACCGCATCGAGATGTACGCCGAGGACGAGAAGATGGTGCGGGTGGAGCTCCACGTTCTGGACGTGAAGGTGAACGGATACTTTAGTGTCCAGTCCGGCTAGACCGGCGCCTCTGCCAGGGTTAGGGGTTCGATTCCCTACTCAGTGGAACAATGTGTTCACTCGTGTTAGTGCGAGACGCTTTGGATAAAGGCAACCCCCGAATTACTTAGCTAATTCTCTTTTCCAGGAAACGTGGAAACAGATGCAACCCCTGTTTTATACACTCTTGTTGATCTGCAGCACTATATTGAGCGCTTAGTGGAAAGCTGCCTTCGCAGTCATTATCACCTTATTCCGGCCCTGCATCCATTGTGTGCTCATTGTGTGCGGCTTATCTCTCTCCTCCACAGCCAATAACTCTGTTAATGGAGTCTGTTGATGCCATGAATCTGGCCTGTCTGACTGCCGGCTATTACCGCTTACTGGTGGACTCCCGGCGCTCCATCTTCAACGTGGCCCGGAGCGGTGCAGAGAATGCGGAAGCGAGTAAGTCTCATGCTCGACCCACGTGACAACATCTCCCTACATCAAAGCATGAATAGCATGAGTAATGAAAAGGTTGTTTCTAATCATTCCTGCTTTTCCTTTCCAGGTCACGAGGCGAGAGTGAAGCAGAACTACCGGGCGATCGAGTGGACCTACAGCACGCCCTACAAGGCAGCAGAGGACCGAGGCTGCGGTCAGCGGTGCGGCCAGGACTTCTCTGACCACCACGAGTGTGACTACCACGGCGAGCGGAGCCGCTGTGAGAGCGAGATCGAGCCGGTGTACATCTCGGAGATCCACCAGCCCCAGCACGCCGTGCATATGGCCCACAGGGTGGAGCGCTGCCGGACCCCGCTACCCCAACCCTACCACGGCGCCCCCAGGCCCAAACCCCAGGACTCGGCCCGGAGCGCTAAGGTGTCCTTCATATTCGGGGACCCCCCCCTGGACAGCGTAAACCCCCAGAATCTGGGCTACCAAAGACTGATGGACGAGCAGGCGGAGACCATGGACAACCACAGCCCCATGTACGGGCGTCTGGAGGAGGAGGAGGAGTACAGGCTGATGGAGGATGCCGCGGAGGACGTGGGGGGCTATCGGTACACCGGCAAAATCTTCGGCCCAAGTGAGTGCATCGAGGAGCCGCTGCTGAGGGACATCTGCTATGCCGAGACCACGGACGACGCAGAGGATGACGACGACGTCAGCTGCGAGGAGGACGCCTTCATGAGCGACGTGGAGAAGCCCACCTTCCTATCGCTCTCAGGGTCCATCGACGACATCATCGATCTCACCTCCCTGCCCCCACTGCCGGAAGGAGGCGACGAGGAGGACAGCGACGTGCTCCTCCACTCCCTCAACCTGGCCATCGCCGCGCCTCCTCCGGGCTTCAGGGACAGCTCGGATGAGGAGGAGCACCAGCAGGGGGCCCGGGCCGGACCCCAGAGGGGGGCCCACAACGACATCCCTGTGTCCCTCATAGACTCAGTGCCCACTCAGGGGACGACGGGCCCCGGAGAGCCGCTGGACGACGCAGTGGTGTCGACCCTGCGAGCGCTGGAGCAGCTCGCTGCGTCGGAGGACCAGAGTCCCGAGCAGTCCGAGAGCAGCACAGGTCCTTCCTACACCATCGTCACGTTCATCCATTAAGACTGCACACTGATGGAGCCATTAATTTGATTTGTTGTTCTTGTTGTTGCTTTTTTCTTTTGGAATAAAGCCCCATTTTGTTCTCTGTTTCCATTTTGTCTTTTGTTTCATTCCCTTAAGCATTTTCTCGTCATTTAAATTTGGTTCATTGTGTTGGTGGACGTCTCTGTTTGTGGTGTGTTTTGGTTATTTTTCATTTGCATTCAAGCTGTTTATTTTTCATCATTGTGAAAACATGTTACTGTAAGTATTGACCCCATGAATAATACATACGCATGCTGTTTTCCATACTCTTAAAGCAAACCCATTTTCTTTTAATTATATACACTTTCCCTTCCACGATTTCAACAATATCCATAATCAATCACCCTGAGATGTCATTAATGAGGTGTTTGTCTTCCTGTGGCACGCAGGGGTTGACATTTCCCGAGCCTTCAGTCCCGAGTCCTCGTCTGATTCTGGGAACGAAACCAACTCCTCTGAGATGACGGAGAGCTCCGAGCTGGCCTCCGCTCAGAAGCATTCTGAGAGCCACCTGAGGTTGGTTCAAATTGCCGAGGGCTATCACGGCAGGAGTGAAGAGAAGACTGAGTTCATCACACCCGCCGAGGGGGGAGCAGAAGACGTGGACTACAACTCCCAGGTTCCCCGGGAGGAGGGAGAGGAGGCCAAGTCTTCAGCCGTCTCCTCCTCGCAGATCCTACACTCCGATGGGGGGGAGATGGAACCAGAGACCATGGAGACCAAGTCGCTCACCGACTACTTCTCCAAGATGCACATGAGCTCCTTGATGAGCCGGCAGTCAGGGACCCTGAGGGACCAGGACTGCAGGCCGCGGGGAGATCCCAGCCAGCCCTCCGACTCATCCCACAAAGAGGAACTGCCTCATCTAGTGGGGAGGTACAACGGTTTCACTGCCAGAGACTCTCATTACATGAATCAACTGGACCTGGGGCGGACTCACCCCCGGGAGAGGCAGCAGCCATGGCAGCGTGCGCCCGGAAGCAAAATATCGGAGAATCCCTCCCTCTCAGAATGCCCGGGTGACTCACAGTCTTCCCACGCGGGCGTCCTGGCAGAGCGGGCTGACGAGCGATGCCAGCCGCTAATTGCCCGTCAGCGGTCCCCATCAGAGGGCCCCCGCGGCGACACCGGCGGATCACAGGGTGGAGAGCAGCACAGCATCAAGGCTGCGGCCACCACTGAGTACGACAGTCAGCGTCTCTATGACTACCACCTGAGCAAGCGCATGTCGTCGCTGCAGAGCGAGGGAGGCGCCCACTCCCTGCAGAACTCGCAGTGCTCCTCCGTAGACGCAGGCTGTAGCACCGGCAGCAGCAGCTGCGCCACACCCATGGACTCCCCGCTCTGCGCAGAGAGCAATTACACGCTGACCTCGGAGGGCTCCGGGCGGGGGACGGCCTACGTGGCAGCCGAGGAGAAGATGTGTGGTGCCGCGGGGCAGGGAAGGAGCGGAACCCCGCTGGACCCCGCGCTGCTGAGGAAGATCCACACAGCTGAGCCCGGCTACGGGACCCTGAGGGAGGGCAGCGGCCATCGCGGGCCCAAGATTAAAGAAACCACAGGTAAAACTGAACTTAGGTTGTTTTCTTCTGTGTACGCCCACCCTCCTAGTCGTAATTACAAAAACAAGAAATTTCTTCTTTTGCATTTAATCTGGAATTAGTACAACGCTTCATGGAGAGAGATGATGAATTTAGTCTACGCTCATTTGTGAGGCTAGCTTGTGTGTAACTATGACCCTCACAGTGTACTGTTATAGAGATGCTTAACAAGTGTCTTTGTTTTCTACTACCCCTAGTGTAGCTTGCACACAACTGAAGCAGGCATGGGAAGACGACCCCTCCTTAGCTCTCTGTAATGAGACAAATGCAGCCGCCACCACCTCCACCACCTCCACCGCCACGTCACCACCGCTATTAAAGAGGAGCACAGATACCAGTGGGCATTTACCGGGCCTGTATTCCACCTCGAGAAAACCCCCACGTGAGTCGAGCACAGGCAGCCTCAGGAAACCGCGCCGAGGTGGCGTGCTGAGGAGGAGCTGGAGCAGCATGACACCTCCAGGGGTGAGGGGCTTTGACCTCCTGCTGGAGAAGACCAAGGCCACGTTCACGGGGAAGAGCGGCGGCCAGGACGCCCCACCACAAGCGCCACCAAAACAACAGAGGAGATTCTATGCCAAAACATTACCCAAGAGCTGGTCCCAAAACGCTGTGGACTCGGTCAGCTCTTCAGGCAGAAAGCTCCTGCGGGGGACCGCGGTTCTGCTTCCTCCGTCGGCCACACCGCGGCTGAAGACATCAGGCACGTGGAGGTGTCATGCTCCGTTCAGCCACTGCTTTTTGAGAGACCATGGGAATAATGACGGCGATCCCGATGACAGGACGGTCCAATTCCCTTTCCCTCCGTTGGCTGTGAACCAGAAGCAACAGCAATCCACAAAGACCATCACTGGTGAAGAACAAACATCCTCCCTGATGGCAGATCAACAAGGAGGTCCGCCCAGCAGCATCAATCAGGACATGAGCCTCAAAGCCAGGCTGGCACGCGTGAGCTCCATGATGGGTAAAACCTACAGCCTGCCCTCAGGGTTTGAGGACGCCCGTAAGGACGCCTTAGAGATGACCGTTCTGGTGGGCTTGAGTCTCGGCCACGGGTCCGAGTGTGAATGCAGAGAGGGCGGTGAGGAGACCCAGGGGACCCAGGGGCACCCAGGGGAGCATTGCGAAGCGCTGCTGGTGCAGGCCAAAGCCCTGAGTAGCGCCTGCAGCCAGATGGCCTGTGAGCACAGCAGCCCAGAGGAGCTGCTGCTCACTCTGACACAAAGCTTCCACACACTCTGCTGTCTGACACAGGCTTGCATGTCAATGGTGGAAGGCCTGAGTGCCGAGCGGCAACGGCGTGAGGTGGTGACCCGGGTGGACGAGGTCGTCATGAACTACGTGTATCTGCTGAAGGCTGCCGAGGCGGCGTCAGGAAGCAACTGCAATGACCAAAGTGTGAACACACTGACGCGTCACTCTGCCGCCATGTCCGTCGTCATCCACAACCTAACACAATCATTGAAAACACTGATACACAAAGGCACGGCTGCTCTGTCTCTGCTCTGCTCTGAGTTTTGAGTTAAAGCCATACATGCCATGGGTTGAAGCCGCCAATTTTAACTGCGTCGATAGACTTTGCCTTGTGTATACAATACTTAATTATGTAAGTAAAACAACTCTGTTGATCATATTTAAACATTTAAGAAATTATACAAAGACCTCTATAAAGAATATAAGTTCAAAATGGCCTATAGTTCCCGACACCAATGCTATATGGGATTATTTTATCAATGACCATTTGGGGCTTTCATGTAGACGTTGAAATATTTTATGTGTTCTTTAAATCAAAAAGCATTCAATCAATTGTAAAAATATCGAGAGCTCTTGAGATAAATCATTGCAATCAATGTGTTAAAAAATGTGATATTGTTGACTTTTCTGTAGATTTCATGAAATACTTTGCACATTATCACTGAGTACTTTCCCTTTTTGTCAGCACCCTCATTAAACATTTAAACTATGAAAATACAACAGAATCTTTTTTTGTTTGTCAATTAAGTTATAATGTTACCTTTGATAAAAAAATAACTTGTTGCATTGTCTTTATTGCTGTAATTATCTTACGTGCTGAAGTTTAAATTGCCTCATATCCCGTTATGTTTCTCTTTTATTCATTTAAATTACACCACAAGAGGCTCTAATAGTGAAAACAATTGTTGTAAATTAACCCACAAACTACTGACTTAAAGGCTTCCAAAGGTCCATGCTTTGTACCGCTGAACACTGTTTAGCAGTACATACAGTACATTTCACCCAGACCATACACACTCTCAGCTAAACTGAAACAGACAAACATAACTAGGTACTAAATGTGTACTTCCTGAAACAAACAATCCTCTCTGTTTTGCAATAAAAAGGAAGTGAACTTTTGATCTGGCATACCCCCAGACACCTGTTACTTTCACTGCATGTTCACGTTGAACCGCCATGTCAAACTACTGTTCCATCCACCTCTCAGCCACTCTTGAAGAGCACAACACATTGTGAGACTTCTCAAGAGCGATGGACCTGGTAAGTTTCAGGCCCAGCACAACTTTCCCACATGCAAGGTTATTTTGTAACAGCCAATGAATTATATAGTACTCAATACCCTACCTAATACTGGTATGTGTGTGTGTTACTATTGCTGCCGGATGGGAAGGTAATTGGTGGGAGTGTTCTTTTTGTGGTTGTGGATTTCAGCGAGCCAATACTTAGGAATGTTTTATCTATCAAAGCATGTAAGTGGCAGGTTCCTTTACTGTTGACAATGTACCTGGTTGTGTGCATCAGTTTCAAGTGAAGCCAGATTCCTCTGAAGAAGACCTAGTACTGTGGGTGTTTGCCCCTGTGAAGGAAGCATGCTCAACGACCGCCCTTTTAAGCACGCGACATCATAGAATGACGACAAGCACTGTTCCAATGTTGAGAATACTTGGAAATTCGCACCCTTTTCGCATCCTTTGTTTTTTAGAATTCCGAGATTGCATCGCTGGATCCTCAATAAGCCAAAATCCCCACAATCCTTTGCATTCACACGCTGCGCAGGGTATTTAAAAAATGTCAAATGGAAAGCAATACACATTGCTTTGCACAAGTGAAGTTATTTAAATGTTTTCAGAAATATTTTGTGCCGTATTGCTTTTTATAGATTAATCATGTAAATGCAAAAAATTAAGCTTAAAGACCTGTTTTTCAAACGTTTTAGCAAAGTAATGATAGGCTATATTTTGCATGAGATTGATTTGTTTTAATATGAACATAGCTGGTGTTTGAACTAACTACTTTCGCTAATAACAGTTTCAATAATTAAAATATTAAATAAATATGGTAAATAAATATTTACCACTGGAGCAATATTAAAAAGCACTTAAGAAACACTATCAAGTCGTTTCAAACTCTGTATGCTACAAACGCTAGGCACCTCTCTAGCCAGCACTCTTGCTTCATCTCCATATAATGCGATTCGCAAGGAAGCGTTCTAGCAAGGCTGCAGCCTTCACATTGGGAAACAGCCCACGTATCTCTGAATACCAACCCACTCTACCCCACCCCCCATCTGCCTCCTCCCCTCTCATCCAGGAGAAAGGAGGCGTCTTCATCCTGCTTTGTCTCTCCCTGCCAAGCCTGAGGCCTCTCAGTCTTGACGCGTTGACGTCCATGCGATGGTACCCCAAAACCCTCCCGTGTAACGTCAGCTTGGCCAGCAACGGCAGTGTGGTCAAGGTGGACTGCACCGAGAGAAGTCTCACATCCATCCCGAGTGGCATCCCAGGGAACGCCACCAACCTCACACTCACCATTAACCACATTCCTGAGCTGAATGCCACCTCCTTCCGCGGCCTGGAGAACCTCACGGAGATCGACATGCGATGCAACTGTGTGCCTATGAAGATCGGCCCCAAAGATCGTGTGTGCACCAAAGGCCTGACCATTATGGAAGACACATTCAGTGACCTGAAGAACCTGCAGGCACTGTACCTGGATGGCAACCAGCTGGATGGCATACCCAGGGGCCTGCCTCCAAACCTCCGCCTTCTGAGTCTTGAAGTTAACAACATATTCTACATTTCTAAAGAAAACCTCTCAGAGATCACAAACGTTGAGATCATCTACCTGGGTCAGAACTGTTATTACCGAAACCCATGTAATGTGTCCTATAGCATAGAGGCTGGGGCCTTTTTACAGCTTAGCAATTTGACATTGTTATCTGTTAAGTCCAACAATTTGTCTTATATCCCATCCCTGTTGCCTTTAAGTTTGAGAGAGCTGTATCTCTATAACAACAATATTGAAAAAGTCTCAGAAGAAGATTTTAAAAACTTAACTAATTTGGAAATCTTGGATATTAGTGGAAACTGTCCTCGGTGCTACAACGCACCTTTCCCTTGTGATCCCTGTCCAAACAACTCTCTTAGGCTACACAAGAATGTGTTCCAAACATTGGCCAAACTCAAGATACTACGCATGCATAGTAACTCCCTGACCACCGTGCTCCAGCAATGGTTTGTCAACTTAAAAGAGCTGAAGGTGCTTGACCTCTCGTCAAACTTTTTGGCCGGGGAGGTGGCGCACTTTAACCTTCCAAAAGCCCTCTTCAACCTAGAGGAGCTGGATCTATCGTTCAACTTCGAGCTGCAGAAATACCCAGCCACTTTGAATCTGAGCCCCACGTTCTCCTTCCTCAAATCACTCAAAGTGCTAAGGCTTCGGGGCTTTGTGTTCCAATCGCTGACCGTGCAAGGCATCGAACCGCTGATGTCTTTACCCAACCTAGAGGTTTTAGATCTGGGCATAAACTTCATTCAAATGGCCAATCTCAGTGTTCTAATGGAGCTTAAAAGCTTTAAAATAATCAATCTGTCAGATAACAAAATATCATCCCCGTCCGAAGGCCCAGAGCTGTATAACTCTGTCTCTGGTCACCAGGCTCAGCATTGGTCACCTATGACCGGTGCTCAACGATTTGCGGATGAGGGCGTGAGAGAGATACATTACTTCAGGTATGATGAGTATGCACGTAGTTGCAAATACAAAGATAAAGAGCTTGGGGTTTTTAACTCTTTTGCCAATACACAGTGCAGTCATTTTGGCAAGACCTTGGATGTAAGCAGGAACAATATTTTTTTCCTCCATTCAAAATTTTTAAATCTTGGCGGTCTGAAATGCCTTAATCTATCTGGAAACGCAATGAGCCAAAGTTTAAATGGCAGTGAATTCACTTATCTAAAAAATTTACAATACCTTGACTTCTCAGCAAACCGTCTTGACCTTCTTCATCCCACTGCATTTCAAGAGCTGCAAAATCTGGTCATCCTAGACATAAGCCTCAACAATCATTACTTTGAATCAGAGGGGTTGACCCACATGCTTAACTTCACTGAAAATCTACCCAATCTTAAGGTACTTCTCATGAATCATAACAAGATCTCAACATCTACTAACACAGAGATGAGCAGTTACTCCCTGGAGAGACTGGAGTTCATAGACAACCGTTTAGATATGCTTTGGAGAGATGGCGATACAAGGTACATCGGGTATTTCAAAAACCTTTTTAATCTACGTGTTCTCGACATCTCTGAGAACAACCTCAACTTCATTCCCCGCGAGGTTTTCCATAACCTGCCAGAACGACTATCCGAACTATACATTAGAACTAATAAACTCACCAAATTCTTCTGGGGAGATATAGACAAGCTGACTTTGTTGAGGATTTTAGATCTAAGTGGGAACCGTCTCACTAGAGTTCCCATGGTACTTTCCAACTGCACCAAATCGCTCCAAAAACTGATTTTAACAGGAAACCAGATAGAAAATCTCTCCCCAGATTTCCTGAAGGATGCGTTCTCCTTAAAGTATCTGGATCTCAGCTTCAACAAACTAAAATACATGGAACACTCCAGTCTCCCTGATAACATTGTGAATAATATGGACATGCTCCTCCTACACAACAACATATTCACCTGCACCTGCAACACCACTTGGTTTGTAGAGTGGCTAAACAGCACCACCGTCACCATCCCCCTGCTGGCCACCGACGTGACCTGCGACACCCCGGGGGCCCAGCGAGGTCGCTTGGTTCTCACGGTGGATATGCAGGCCTGTCAGTACCACTACCTGTCCCTTGTGCTCTATATCCTGCTGACTTCAACGCTGCTCGTCTTCGTCACCCTGGCCGTCTCCAGCCACCTCTTCCTCTGGGACGTCTGGTACATCTACCACTTCTGTGTGGCTAAACTCAGAGGCTACCGCCGCCAGCCCTCGTCGCAGAGCTGCCCGTATGACGCCTTTGTGGTGTACGAGAAGAAGGACCCGGCAGTTAGCGAGTGGGTGATGAACGAGCTGTGCGTTCAGCTGGAGGAACAGGGGGACAGTCCCCTCCGGCTATGCCTGGAGGAGCGGGACTGGATCCCTGGGTGTCCGGTGGTGGACAACCTGTGCCAGAGCATCCATCAGAGCAAGAGGACTGTGTTCGTCCTCACCAACCGCGACGTGAAGAGTGGGAACTTTAAGACGGCGTTCTACATGGCGCACCAGCGGCTCATGGATGAAAAGAACGACGTCATCGTGCTGATCTTTTTGGAGAAGGCAGCGAGTAACTCAAAGTACCTGAGACTCAGGAAGAGACTGTACAGGCGGTCGGTCATGGAGTGGCCGACCAATCCACAGGCTCAGCCATACTTTTGGTTTGGCCTCAGAAGCGTGCTTGCTACAGAGAGTAACAAGCAGTACAGTAACATGTTCAGGGAGACGCTGTAACCTAATTATGGATAAAACGTCAAATCAGCATTCTTATTAGAAATCTGGGAGGATTCAATGATTCGTTGGAATTAAATCATGATCAATCTGTGTACCCTAAAAAGGGAAGTAAAAAAACGCTGCCTTCTGCAATTTGTTGATGGTTCTATTGTGATGAAGCTGCTGCAGTCTGATTTAGTGTGTTCACCCACACGAGAACACAGCTATTATCCAGTGCTATTGAATTGACGTTAAACAACTTTTTACAAATTCATTTTGCGGGTGCATCACATTCAAGTTACTGAAACATTCATTTTAAAAAAATACCCATGCAAAAACTATATTTTTGTGATTCATGTTTTCTATATTTTCATATCTGTACTCTATTCCATGTCTTATTCAAATTTACATTTTTATCTTCAAAATACAATAACATATAACCATGAATTAAAGTTACACTTCATAGCTTGGGGAATTTTTGTCATTCTTTTTTAATTGTACTTTTGATTATATTATAGTAATAATTTTTACTAATATTGTGCTTTATATAGACAAGACAAATCATCATCATTATTATAATTGTGTGTGTGTATGTGTGTGTGTGTGTGTGTGTGTGTGTGTGTGTGTGTAGTATTTTGCTGAAATTTATGATATATTTCTTAAACTGAATAATTCTTCTACTTTATATTATCTACAGAATACCCCCATCTACTGGTCTTACGTTGTAGGTCGACTACTCTTTCTGTTTTTACATCATGGGAGTCGTACTGCCATGTTCCAACCCAGTACAAATTGGATGTCCCGGCAGTTTCCATGTGATGTCAAAGTTGTATACTCTGAAAAGCCAAGACTTGTGTTCGACTGTGAGGCAAAAAAACGTTGAAAAGTACCTGACGGGATGACCAGCAATGCCACTGTGCTTAGGTTAGCAAAAAACTTAGCAAATACCAGGGAATTCGTTTTCTCATCTGGAAGATCTCACTGAACTTAATATTTACCAGGCAAAAAAGTACGGGCTTAAGGACACCGACATCCATAAGGATGCTTTCAAAAATTTGACAAAGCTGCTATCACTGGATTTAAGCAACAATCGTCTGACTCAAATCCCTAGAAATCTTCCTCCCAGTCTGACAACAATTTGGCTAAACAATATCAGCATCCTGGTGCTCAATGGGGACAGCTTTTCTGGGATATGAAATGTGATACATCTATTCTTAAACAAAAACTGCTACTATTACAATAACTGCTCCAATCCAGTAAATATTTCAGATGACAGTTTTGCAGTTTTGACGAAGCTTGAAGTTCTGGATCTTTCCTCCAACAATTGATCACATGTTCCAAAGGGACTTCCAACAACGGTAACCAACCTGATACTTAGTGGCAACCAAATACATTACATTTTTGAAGAGGACTTTAAAGAGCTCCATCACTTAAAAGCACTGACAATACGTGGAAACTGCCCAAGATGTGGAAATGCTCCATTTCCCTGTGTACCTTGCCCCAATATATCTCTTGGAATCCATCCTAAGGCGTTTACTAACCTTCACAAACTACAAATGTTAGACTTAGCAGGCAACTCCCTGACAGAACTTAATGACTTTTGGTTTGAAAATCTCCAAGATCTGACAAAACTCTTGCTATCTTTCAATCTTTTACAAAATGCCATTCAGGGTGAACTGAAGTGTTTTAGAATTCTTTCAAAATTAAGACATTAACATCTTTAGTTCAATTTTGGACATAAAACATACCCAAAGACCGTTCAGCTGTCAAACAGTTTTTCAAAGCTTAGGTCACTTCAGGTATTGCACTTTAATTAAATGTGATACTTTGAAACCTTTTTTTCATTCAAACACCTTACTGTGCTAAATCTAGGGACTTACTTTATTGTTCACTCTAATTCCACTGTATTCATAGAACTCTCACAGTTGCAAAGCATATTCCTATCAGAGAACAGACTGTATCCTGTTTCAGTAAGTACGCCAAACCCACCTGTCCGGGGGGTAAATGTTAAAGCCAACCTGATTTCTTCACCACACCTGAGGCCCCGCCCGTTGAAACCTTTTAGCACTTTGGCTAAACCAGAGTGTTTTAATGCAGGTTGTGTGCTGAGTTTTAGCTCAAGTAATCTTTTCTTCATTACTCCGGAGCAATTTGAAGGATATGGTAATATCTCATGCCTTAACCTTTCAAGAAATGGGTTTTCATCTGCATTAAATGGGACAGAATTTGTGGCCTATAGCAATTCATTCCAAGAATTACAGAAGCTAAAGGTATTGGACATCAGTTTCAACGACCACTACTTTAAAGCCTATGGGATCACA
>JAOPUD010000090.1:2009595-2027794 GCA_027122715.1 Trisopterus minutus
GGGGGGAGGGGGGGGGGGGGGGGCTGAGGGCTGAGCTGCCTTGGCGGAGGTCTGAGCTCTCTAGGTGCTTTTCTAGTTCAATCATGCATTGTTATGCGTTTGTTTCTTACAAATTATATTTGCCACTAGAGGGCGCTGTTGCCTATTGCTCCAAGGTCGATATCTGATGTTTGTGGAGACGGCAGCAAACAGGGAACAAACTGCATCGATGCAGACAAGACAACAATATGCTTACGCATGAATTCATTACACACAGTAAAGCGGTGGTCTTCGACCAGTGGTCCGCAGAGGTACATGACTCTTCCAGTTTACAGACCCGTTTCTATTCCTGTTACGTTATAGACCAGTTTCTGTTCTGAACGGTTAACCCTGCATCGTGTAAGTAAAAAAAAAAATGCCTGGAAGGATTTATCGTAGAAGGGTAAATGTTGTTCGATCTATCCATCTATCTATCTATCTATCTATATCTAAAAGTATTAAACACATATTGGTGAGTTAACTCACGATTAATTCCACTTTTAAAATTCTATTTTAAAACCACTCCAATTTAAACTAAGGTTATTATTATTATAGATTATCAAATGGAAAGACACAATCATTCATACCAAATGTACTTAAAAAGCAAAAACTAGACCAAGTGATCTTGGAGTTTTATTGACTCACTCTGTGTGGGTTGAAAATGAAACTTACGGAACACCACAGATTTGGGAATTGTAAACAGGCAGTTAATTAGTACAATTGTAAACCAAGTGTAGTTCAATTCAAATAAGCAGCACCACATATTTGGGAATTGTAAACAGGCTGTCACTTATTGCAGTTGTAATCAGGCATCCTCTTTTACTGCAAGTGTAATTGAATGTAAAGTAAGTGGAACTAAAAACAAAAATGATTTCTGATATGAATGTGCGGTAATGTGTCAATTTGTTAGCCTGGAAATTCAGACCCACATCGAGAAAGCTGTAGGGTCTGGCAACGAGTAATGAAAATGGCCCGATTTAAGGGGCGGCACCAAGCATGCATTTGAAAATATCCCTGTACGCAATTGGATTACACTACGACCAATCAGAAGAATACAAGTGCCGACGTATCCAGACCAGCGGAACCAATAGATAAGACTAAGTGAAAATATGTATATCAGATCCACCGATGTGATTGTGGTCCCATGGAGTGAACATTTCACTTTATAAGGTTTTCTTACATAGAAACGAGTTCCCCTTGCCTGCCTATGGTATCCCAGTAGCTATAAATGGCGTTGTGTAAAACGGGCACTAGGTATCCTGCTCTGCCTTTGAAAAAACAAAGCTCAGACGTGCCGATTTGGAAATTTCCATGTATGTCGTCATACAGGGACATGTTACCTCCCCTTTCTCTGCTGTGCCTGCCCAGAGAATTTGGCCCGCCAATGAGTCAATGAGCTACGGCCGTGCAAGCTCCACGTGTGTGTGTGAATACACACACTGTAAAGCAAATGTTTAAAGCAAATTGTTTTGTTGCTGATTGTCGTTGGCTCCCTTTCTCTTCCATGTCGCGGTTCAGTCTACTTCAGATTGACGTGGAAGTGGAAGAACCAGAGACGTCGGAGAACCCGACGCAGTTGTTGAGATTCATAATATCGTCTGGAGGCGCACACAGATTGTGGCCGTGATAATATAAATTATATGATATAAATATCTACTGTATGTATAATGATATTATTTAGATATAGAGCTCCAGGACTCCCACCGGAGCACCCGAGTGTTCTAGAATATTTACAGAACACGGCCAAAAGCTGTGTGTGCCTCGCCATTGCGATACGTCAACTGTAAACACTAGCGCATGGTACCGTGGCCGCAAGCTACTCAGGGCCACACCCCCACCATGCACCTTGACCCGCCTCTAAAAACGGCACGTATGTGGAAAGCTCATTTTGGGACTGGATCGTAGTGGCTGTAATTCTGCCCCAAGGCTGAATTTCTTGAACGTCTTCAAGTACTGTAATAGGGGCCCACTAACAGCTATATAAAAGCATTCATAAAGTAGCATGCCATGGGATCTTTAATGTTCTGGGCCAGGGGAATCGGGGAGTAAAGGCACGTTCATGGTCCTGTTAATAACGCTACCACTTAAGCGTTTTCCCGACAGCGACCGTTCGTGTGCGCTGTGTTCGGATCTTAAAGTTCTTCACAGCAGGGGTTTTTTTATTGGATGAAAAACAGTCAGAGCTAAACAGAACTTAGTAGGATCAGTTTCAAGTTTGCATGCCTTTATTTCCTTGTAGCTGTATCACCTACTATCCTTTTGTTTTTATTTAAGAGAAGCAGATTGTATTGCCCTTATCTAGATCTGGTTCACCAGTACAACATTTAAAACTGAGCAAAGTCGGTGCCAACAGACGGTTACAACGTCAATAGTAAATAAATAGTAAATCAATAGTAAAATATGTGATATGATGGTTGATTCTTTTATATTGAGCAAAACTTTCATGTTCTGCCATGTTCATGCACGTCACTAGCAAACAATACATCACCAACTGGGCAACTCTCTGGGCAAATCTGGCCCCAGATGCCGTAAGAAAGTAGAATCACCAGAGCGTCATGGTGTTAATTCACGTGAACTTTCCGAAGTCGCACACATTTCCCAGCAATGTGAACGCCCCATGAGTATATTGCTCGTTCCCAGAGTGACACGTTAAATGATTCTTAGCAAATAAGAGTCTGCTTAATGGCAGTTTGGCCTATGTGCTTAAAGGCAGAATATGTACGATTTCGGCATTAAAATATGTAAAAACGACTAGACCCATGTTATATATTTTATATGCTTGTGAACTTACATTATCCCAAATGCTTCGAACCATTACTAATCTCAGGAAAATCTGTTCTTTTAAAATATAAACGTCCCGGTCAGTTTCGTCGAGTATTAACGGCGTTATCTCCCGTTAACTACTAGAAATACGGTAAACACCGGGAGAGAGGACGGACGTCAATGAACTAGATAGCTATCCGCTCTATTTTTTATCCAATGTATTTATTTTCCGATTGTATTTTTGGCCAGTAAACATAAATCACTCAAACTCAAAATATATTGGAGGAAAATAAAAATAAATGTCTTGAATTAAAAGGGAAAGTTGACAGAAACATACAACTACAGCTCCTCCAAGCTGAGCCCTGGAACAAAGTATTTATCTACCCTGTATTTTAGTTTCTTTTTTTTTATGTTTCCGTTTCAGATTTTAGCTTTCAGTTTCGTTTCTCGGTTATTGGTCTGGTAAGTGAAACATACCCAGAGTACCTCATGTCCATGCTGCGTAGACCTGGGCAGACACACACAGTTTTCTGTGGCTTCAACATGACGAGCTCTTCCAATGTGTTATATGTGATGCCTATGCTTCTAGGACTGCTTTACCTCCAACCTGGTAAGACCTATCAAACATACTGAGAACTGTTTTATTTGGGCACAAATAGTCAGATTTTCAGATTTTCCTATCTATTTCATAAAAATGATAAAGTAATTTGATTTCGGGTCGAACAGCTGGTGTTCCTCGTTCCACTGTGAGCGTCACAGGTATAAAATGTATAAAATATATTCTATATACTATATTATTTGTGCTCCGCCTACTCCTGCATTACATTGCCAAGCTTAAGTTTTTGAACAGTTTTCATTTTACCCTAATCAGTTTGCTGAGGTTGTTTTTAACAACGTCTCTTTTGGGAACCTACAAGACGTGGAGCGGAGTTAGTTTGACTGGGAGGAGACAGTGGAGTGGAATGGTTCACCTCAGGCTGGGCTCACTGCCCAGTCAGCCTGGGCAGTGTTAGAGTTTAGTTGATTGGTTTGAGTGTGGATTAAAAACGGAATGTTTTACAAATATTATTATTATAACCCTTATATTAACACTTTACTATCCTAAAATAAGAATAACAATAACAATCCCTACAATAACAATAGGTATCCACAGAGATACCTAGATTATTTTGCCTTGTTGACACCTATTTCCAATTTTACTGCCTCCCCAAATACAGATAGATACTGTTCTATGCTCTTTGCACATCCATAGTGTGTATTTGTATACTTGTATAGAGACATCAATTAACATATTTGAATGATATTATTGATATTGTGTCCTGCTGGGTCCAGGCGGGACTAGCGTGTCCACAGAGGTACCCCAGGGCCCCCTATATCGGGCCGTCGGCCATCAGCTCAGCATCCCCTGCCATGTGAGAAACATCAACGACAGCGCAAGCTGGATCGAGTTCGAGTTTCGTATGCAACACCAGGGAAATAATTATGACATCATCAGCACCAGAGATCCAAACCATGTGGGTGACCTCTTTGGTGACCGCGTGCGCAGAAAGGAAATCAGCGTGGAGCGCAGGGACCCCGTCTCGGTGGTCTTAACCATCACCGATCTGAAGGCAAGCGACGAGGGGGAGTATGAGTGTGCTGTGGTGAACCAGGAACGCAGCTACAATGGAGTCTACTCTGCTAAGATCATTGTGAAAGGTAACGTCATCTTTGAATCAAACCACTCAGATCCAATAGAACAGAAAGTCCAATAGTAGCATTAACAAGAAACACTGATTTAATTCATCTTCCAGTGATTGAAGACACCCTGAGAATCTCCTCCCTGGCCCCCACCTCGCTGAGCCTGGACGAGGGCGACACGCTCACTCTAATTGTCAAGGTCTCCAGCAACACCGTCCAGAGAACTCATCTGTCGGTCACCTGGTACCTCCTAACGGTTGGGGAAGAGCACCCGCACCCCATCGTCTCCCTGGACCAGGACCGGACCCTGAGTCCCGGGCCGAGGTTCAGAGAACGCTACCAAGCCGGGGCTATTCTGCTGGTCAAAGTGAGCGAGGCCACGTACCGGCTGAGCATAGCCAAACTAGAACTGTCGGACCAGGGACAGGTCTACTGCCAGGCAGTGGAGTGGATCGAGGGCGCTGACGGCCACAGGAACCCGATCTCCTGGAAGCTCTCAGAGACAACCCCTGTGCAGGTCAAAGCTAAAGGTGGGTCACCTCATATTATTTACCGGCACAGACGTAGACTTTACGTCACCGCATGGACACTAAGGATTTCTGCAGCATTTCTGAGAATAGACGCATAATACAATTGGCTGACCATTCCATGTTTGTAAGCCTTCTTGAAGGGGAGGATAGGTGTAATTTCCTCCTTTTAAATGTCCAAAACTAAATACATGAAGGTTAATTTTATCACGTCATCACCCAGGCCAAATCTAACTGTTATTAGGCGAGTGCTGTATGCAGTGCTCAACTATTGTTCTTCTCAAGTTTTATTCTTTCTTCTTTGGGACCTATCACCTTCCTAAATGTTTCACTTAGAAAATCCATTCACATTTTTTAATGTTCAGATTAACTTGGAATTGCACGCTTATTTTCAGATTTTGAAAATATTTTATACTTTAGATAGGCCTATTCTATTTTGAAAATACTATTTTTTACAATCAAAATTAATGGGAGGACGGCAAAGCCGTCCGCCCATTCTGACACTTAATACTTATAGACTTCGTAACTTGGTCAATATTTTATTGTTAACCTTCGTTCAAAGGTTTAACAAATCAAGACACGTGTATCTTCAATAATCAGAAAACTGAATTTCGATTACCTTTATACTTTTTTCATAATCACAGTTTAAGTTCCATGTCCGCCTCGTTTTCGGTTGGTCTCATTGATTTACGCTGAGGTTGGAGCACGAGGACGTGCAGGCAGTGTTGGACTACTTTAAATCCCATCAGGCTGGAAAAATGAGCATTAGGCGAGTACATACAAATTCGGCTGGTTTAAAAAAAACTAGCGGGATTATCCTTATTCTTTCTACAAACATCAATCAATACCATACCTTTCATATGGCATATCCTTTGTGCAGCTAGTACCACTATTACTTCAGCTGCTGCTACTACTACTTCAGCTACTACCACTAGTACTAGTATCTTCCAGCTTTGACAGTATTACAGTTTAGCTTCCAGCTATTGTAACAATGTATTTCAGTACTTTGCTTCTTCAGGTAATGCAATTCAGCGTCAGTCAGTTTTTGATTTCAGTCTCCGGGTTTTTCAGCAGTGCAATGCAATACATTTGACCTTTCAGCAGTGCAGAGCAATACATTTGACCTTTCAGATTCTTCATTTTACATTTTAGCATTTTTAGCAATGCTTTGTGCTTTTCATTCAGCAGTCACTTTATTTGTTTCCAACCAATTACTTTTTTTTAAAATGGTGCGCATCTTTACATTGTTTATTCCATTTAGACTTTTGAACTTTTGTTCAAATCCCTTCACTTATTTTAAGCCTTTTAACATTTGCTTACGTCTTAAATTATGTGTCTTTAATAAAACATATTTCACCCTCACTTTGCACTACAGCACTCACCACATTTTCTCCAGGAAATGCATTTTCT
The DNA here is from genome assembly GCA_027122715.1 of Trisopterus minutus. Taxonomy (NCBI): domain Eukaryota; kingdom Metazoa; phylum Chordata; class Actinopteri; order Gadiformes; family Gadidae; genus Trisopterus; species Trisopterus minutus. The sequence continues at coordinate 2,015,994 of JAOPUD010000090.1, forward strand.
AGTTAAAGCTTGTACACAATGTGCAACCTTTGCTTCCTCTTAGCGATCGTGGTGTTACTTTGTTGTGCAATGCTCAACAATTTAACACCACAATTTTGCACCACGATGGTGGAACGGCAGCTCTCTTCCGATGTCAAGACTGCAGTCGCTTATCAGCTTCCGCAAGAGTTCACCTGGACCCTGCATCACCTCCCTCCTTACCCCACACTGCCCCTTACTAAGCACCTATTGTATGTTGTACGTCCTGCCACTCAAATCCTGTAGCATCTTATCCTAGCGAACTTGTTGCATAAGGGGAATGGGTTAACCTAGCGATTAGTGCTTGGCACTTGTTTCCATGAACATGCTTACTGTACCGACAGTGATATATGTTGTTTCTCTTTCTTCTGAGAAAGTACCTTTTGGATAAAAGCATTTGCTCAATGCCCTAATTGAAAATGTTCTTTCTTAACAGGCAATGACAGGGCTGCCTCAGGCTCTGGACCTTCTTCAGGGGTCCTTCCAGGCATCCTCACACATCTAATCGCGGTGGTCCTGCTGGCGGTGGTCCTGTGATGACGATACAGGAGCCAGGGAGGAAGTAGAAGTCCCAGCCCACCGAGGAGGACTGAAGGAGGGGAGGAGAGGAAGGGTAGTAGAAGAGGAGATAGGAGTCCAGGGAATAGAGAAGAGAGGAGACAGAGGGAGTGGAGTAAAGAATAGAGAAGAAGGGAGGCTATTATATTATAGCAAATGCAGCGAGTGCTGTAAAGCAAGTGAGGTTGAAATATGTTTTTTAGAAAGACAGTTTGTGATGTTAAATGTTGTAAAGGTTTAATTAAACATGCACACCCTTTAAATAATGTGAAACGGTGGGTAATTCAAGTGAGGTAGTAGGGGAGGAGATGATATATGTTATATACCTTAACAATGTCAAATGCATCTACTATTAGTTGTATTGTTCCACACTCAATAACTTTTACATTCTTGGCAATAAATAAAACAAGTGCACTGAAAATGTACAGTTCCAGACCCTATTTGTTTAAAAACAATTTGATTTTGGTGCTAAGGTTCTGTTCGGGGAACCCCCTGCCCGCTGTAGTCCAGTCATTTTATGAAAAAAGGTCAAACAAATGGCAACAGAAGCAAACTCAACATATTTTGTATCCTCATATGTCATGAGTAAGGAAAAAAGGAATTAGAATCCCATTAGGGGAAGTTCCAAAAAATACCCAAATATTGCCTTTCATATACCTATTCATTATTTTATTATTGAATAGGGTTCAATTTGTAACATTTAGATATCACCATGACAATTACTGAGTTCATTACTTACATCAAGACAAACAAAAATTGTATTCAATTTTTTTTAATTGTTCGTTAACATGGGAAAACGTTGCATAATTTAAGTGCTCATATGCATGTGCTCATTTGTGATAACAGTAAACTACTTAATGTTAAGGTCTGAATTGAACCCAATTAGGCTACACATGAGCATTAATACATAGAGGCAGGAAGAAGTACTTTAAACCAGCCTTCATTAATTATTATTGCAGAGATGGGGTTTGGTGCTGGGTACGTGGGACTGTTTCTGGGAGATGAGACTGAGGGAAGAACAGGAGACAAGGGTAAGGAGAATACAGAAGACAAAAGGTAGGTCAAATAAAAAGTGTCTGGATCACAATATTTCTTACCTGACAGCTTAGTGACAGTTGCTTCGACCTTGAATAAATGACTGAATCTCTGCCCCTTATGGTGACATTTGTTTGCCTCAATATTATTTTACTGTAAGATGTCAACAAGATTCAACAAGACATTTTCCCCTGGCTAACCCAATGTTTAGATCTGTTGTGGTATTTATGGGAATAAGCACATACGTAATTAGATTATGCACCATTCTCCCATGTTTACAAACAATTTCAAATAACTTGTAATACATTTCTTCTTAGTCTTGATGCAAGTAATCAACTCAGTAATTTTCATGGTGATATCTAAATGTTAAAATGTTTACCCTATTCATGTGAGAAAAATGCATTTTTGGCTTTTTTTTCCTTACTTAGATCATAATGATACAAAATCAGTTGAGTTTGCTTCTGTTGAAATTTATTCTAGGTTGACACCCATTTTGGCTTAAAATGACTGGACTCCTGGAGAAGCGACACCCCAACGTGCCAGGAGCGCAGATTTGAAGAAACTTTATATTTGTGTCAAGTCAATTGTTGCATCGGTTCCATCTGCGTGTTTCAGCCGGGTCCAAAGTGAAAATGAAACTCAACCTTATTTATAAGCCCAGCAATCTGTGGATGGGTCCCAAATATATTGTGATGCTCAACTTCATTCATCAGCATCGTCCGTAGTAAATACTGAGATTAATTGTCGTAACAACGCTCCAGTGGTCGTATTGTTAAATTACAGCTGCCTCAATCTTTTTCAGGGTAAAATCCCGTATCTTGACACTCACAGGGAGTGCGTCATTTCAGGCAGCGTGTGGGAGAGAGAATCACAATATAAACAAACAATTTGTGTAGGCCGACAAGAACACAAGTTTGTTGTGCTTCCAACATGCATGCTGCAGGATGACAAATGCATGTGTGTGTGTGCCTAGCGATACTCTGCCCCAACTCCAAACCCCACCAGAACACAACCACGTCCCAGACACACAGATAGAGACCAAGGACACACACCCCTATCGGAACATTCAACACCCCCTCACCCAGCTGTGATCTTAGCCAGTGTGTCCCGGTTGTTCTGGTCTCGGACACAGATGCGCTGATGTTAGGAACAGGTCTAAAGAATGATAACACACGCACAATAAACCCTCTGTGTATGGAGCAACCTTACAGCTGTACATGGCCGTCGGCTCAGTGCTGGTGGAGGCCTGGTGCTTTCCCCCGGGACAGGGCTCCACTGGTCTGAGAGGCTGAAGACTCAACATAAACGCTTATCAAATGGTGCAATACACAGTAAGAGTTCACTCGCTGCCGGGGGATCCCTCAGCTGTCAAACACACCCTATTGTTTGGCCTTTTTTCAGCGGTGTGCTTTCAAACAGTCATACTATGTGGATCATTACAAGCCCATGAATTTACATACCCGCTGATAGTGCAAACCGCTTTCTTACTCGTCTCCCGCTGGGATTACTTGGGTTGTGTTACGTGTTATTTAATATCCACTGGTGAATCATTTTAGTATATCAACAGCCAGAAAAACTATAGTTTTTTTCCCCACTCTAGGGTTTTAAACATTCAGCCTACTCAATGAGTGATCTGAGGTTTTTTTACGAGATCATTTTTTACTCACACCGAACTTCATTTCCGGGGCACCGGTGTGCATAAATGCCATCCATGCTTGAGGATAAGAAGGCCTACAGAAGTGAAGTGATCTCTGCCAGAGATCCTCCAGGGAAGACTGCATTCAACAAGACTGGAAACAAACATAACAGAAACATGCAGACTAAATGCATCTCTATTCCCAGCGAGGAATTAAGAGATTTTCTGCATTTGCTGTGGTTCCTCTGAGGGAATCAACCGCAGCCTATCAGGCATACATCCTAAAGTGTAACACTAGCAAACAATTATTTAGTGACTTTAATAAACCATCTGAACCGTGTACCAACAGACAAGTGGGGGGGGGGGGTAGATGGAGGGGAGGGCAAAGTGAGAGTAGAGGAGGGTGAGGTCATCGAGGTGAGCGTAGAGGGGGACAAGGTTTTGGTAGATATGTATAAGTTAACTCATTATGGTCAGTATTAAACTTAAATTGCACAGCACAGCAGAAAGATCCAACACAACCAGGTAGAATTTGGAATATATGATTTTATATAAACACCATTAGTATACATTTTAAAAAGCATTTGCACATAGAAACATTTCGGGGAAGCGTTGTCCAAACCCATTTTGAACACAAAGCGTATGTCGTGAAACCAGCACAGCCATCTGTCCCTAACTCTGTCCCTAACACTGAACCCCGACTCCTTGAAGGACAAGGTACACTCCCACTGTGGGGAGGAAGAAACCCTCGATGGAACACGTTAGGAGGTTCCTAACGTGCAGCATATGGTGACAAAGTCACGTTGTGTGGGTGTGGAGGACATGAATCCACAGGCCAAAGTCCCGTTGTGTGAGTGTGGAGGAGATTAATCCACAGGCCAGCGATGAGCTACGATGAAGCCCCCGTTTGTTAATCACTGAAATGTGGACAGAGGAAAACAGCATATGGTTCACTTGACTATTTGAATGTCTAGGTAGGGTCACATTATCATAAGGTTATGACAACTGTACTCAATATTCATGTCATCTTAATCAGTGGGCTACTGACCCAAAGGACTCCAAGTGGTCAGAGATGCAGGTGTGACGCAGCTCAGGTGTGTCTGGCCCAGACTGGAATCAGCATTTCAACTGCCCCTTACAAAGATGGACGACATGGATGAGTCAAAATGATACAATGATTCAATTATTTAGCAGATCCACCAAGCCAAAGAGACTTGGTGAATTCAGATGTGCATCATTCCATGTAGTCTGAGAACACTGGGGGTGGAACCCAGTACCATTTGATGGAGAGCCCAACACCATAACCTGCCCTTTTAGAGTTCCAATGGCACCAGACACCTTCCAGATGCATGGCTCCTCCTTCAGCTCTCTCCTCAGTGGTCATCCCCTTGGAGTCAGGTGTCACTCGCCCCACCATGACATCCTTCACCAGGCAGGTCCTCCGTTACCGTCCTCTGCCCTGCCTTCCTGGTGGGGACAAACAGGGCTGGTCTGGCCTCAATGTCTGCACAATCACAGTGCTAGTTGATGGTCTGGCAACAGTAGATGTTCGCTGTACTGTCTGGTAGTAAACAGTTTCCCAGTACAAGACCATTACGTTCAGTCCAGGCAAATTTACCAGTACTACTTGTTGGCAGGCAGACTCGTGGTTTTCCAGATGGCTCCTCCCTCACACGGCTCCTCCCTCAGCCAATGACTCCTGGTCTGCAACAAACACCGTGGTTGGATTTGAGCCATGGGGGCTATTTTCTGGACACACTTACACCTGGTTGGTCATCATCTAAAAGAAATACAATCAGGAACTGAACAAATACATTCTCACATCTCAGACACTAGATTAATTTTAAAGAATAACAACTTCTGAGAGAAATCAGACACTGCAGCCTGCACATGGAGACCAACATTGTAAGTCAATAAATCCTGTTCACTCATAGCTCTATGAACCCAGGAACTGTTTCCTCAAATCATTTTGATCAAAACGATGGCTGAAGAGAAAGATGCAGGACTGGTGGAGTGGCTAGTCTAGCAGCCTACTCCATTACATTGAGGTGGCAGTGAGGTATAATCACCTCAGAGTGTCATTACCTCAACAAGGGACGTCCTTGACCAGCTGGGCCATCAGCTCCCCTCCACCATAGCGCCTCAAGCACAGCTCTCCACCACAGCTCCTCCATCAGCTTCTCCACCATGTTGTCCAGGTCTAATGTCAAACAGTGGTCATCGAGTTCAAAATTTTATGACTAAGCCGAGGATGTCAAACCTGCACACCCTTGCATTTGTATAGGGGGAGCAAATGTCCACCTTCCTTTACAAGTTGACTCATTAAGAAATTATTAAACTAATGGCAGCAAGAGCTTAGAAAAAAAAAACCTACAATTAGCATTTCATCGACTAGGTGATGGTTACCCTCTGGTCCCCAGCCTAAAGTCCATCCAGCTGTCCTGTACATATGTATATGTAATTAAACCTTGGAAGACAACATGCTACAACAAAAACTACTTATCAGCTTAATTTATTAACTACATTTACATTAAGGGAATTTAGCAGATGCTTTTAACCAAAGCGACTCAGTAAGTGCATTTGTCTGAAGGAGAAACAATCAACTAGAGACACAGGTTGGCCGTCTTCTGGAAGACAAACTACCACACTAAATTAGGATACTGAACAAATCACAATCCAGCACATTAACATCCAATATATACGTCGAATACCCATAGAATATGGGTAAATACGGTGGCATCAATGTGAAACCTTCCATATCAAAAGCTCACCTGTGCGGTTGCATATTACAGGTTGAAGATGGCAAGGGCTGGAGTTCCCCCCACTGTTAACACAAGATTCATCCATATACAAATGTCACAACACCAAGAGTGCATGACACAACTTATCTTAGTTGCCTTATGTTATGATGGATTTAACTAAAGCCGCAAGTTTATGGTAGCATTCACTTGACTATTAACACCTATTCCATTTGCTTTTACGTAAATGAGCAGGCTTACATTGAACCTTTCCTTTTGTTACTGACGTCTACTAGAGACTAGCGCAGATAAGTTTATCAGCCCAAACACTGAAGCAAAGTGCACTGACAGTTATATACTTAGCCCTTGAGATAAACTAGTTATAAGTTCAGCTTGTGATATATATTGGTTACATTTCAGCCCAGCACTGAAAGTCCGGTTGGATTTAATAGGGCTAAGCATAGCCCAGCTATTTACCAGTATAAATAGTAATTTATAATAGTAAAATGATACTTACCCACATTCAGCTGCTGGGTTGTTGAAGAACCAAAAAGCCATAGTATGGAAATGCCGATCTCTGCATCTTTTACGCAACCAGAAAATGTGTATGCAGAAACGCAGCGAGAGTCGGTTGTAGAGCGCAATTATTATCGCTTTGTGGAATAACTTAAAACCTAACATTATATTAAGAGTGGCCTACCTAAAGCACAAGGAATTGACCAAATATCAGTTACCGATAGAAATAAGGAACTGCCAAATTACGTTAATTGAGTACGCTCATTAGTGATGAGGTTTGTTTAAATGCCGATATTGATCATACTGCCAGACCCCATAATTAAGGTGCAGATGAGGTTACACAAATGCCAATCCTGATCATACCGCCACTTGCCCTCCCAGCTGACGCAACATCCACCATACACAGTACTACAGCATTAGCGGTTCACAAACTGCATGAATCTGTTGCAAAAACACAGAAACCCGTCATACTGGAATCGTAATGTTCCAGTACGAACCACCCATAAGTAACGTAACCAGCACCTCACCTTGAGCTGAGCGACGATGGAGATCTTGTGGTCGTTTGGTCGTCTCGTTGCAAAATACAGCCAACAGACTTACCTTGAGGTGATCTGGTAGTTTGTTGCTGTTGGTTGATGTACAAATCATTTTGACTAAACATTTCAGTGCCCCCATTTAACTTTACAAATTACACTAGCCAGCATACAACTAACAAACTAATGCATTTCGGCCACTTCCTGGCTCCACAAAACATGAGCATTGCCATATGAGCAGGTTGTGGTCTGAGTGACCAGAGATGTATGCTAGGATATGGTGCTGTCTGAAGTCTACCGTTCTGTAGACCTGCCCCTCCGGAGAAACAAGTGTTCAAAGGGCTGTCGTTACATCAGTTATATGACCTGGAACATCCGTCAGGACTGTGACAGGTACTCCCAAGGAGAAAGGCCACGAGTAGGATGAGGGCTCGGCTCTCCTCAGCGACTAGAATACACCACATTGCTTACGGGAGAGAACCATTGAGCACAGTTCAATATCCCTCTTCATAGATCTTGAAGCCCCAGTGACGATTTCATAACCTCCTCATCTGAAGGAGAGCAAAACTACAGCTTGAAGAGAACCCTAGTTGGGATGTTTCCAAGATGGTTTGTGATTTAAAGTGGACCCAACTCCCATGTCCAGCTAGCCTTGTCCAATACATAACAATTCAGCCCAAGAAAGACTAGCAACCCAGCACAGGAGTCCAGAAGAAAGCCCACAGGGCTTGCCAGCCATCGATCATGTCAGGGGTAGGAAGGGCAGCTGCATCGCAGTCTTTCAAGCTTGTGTTGTACAAGAAGTGCGGTCACCTGTCATGACTCATGATGCTCACACATAGTAAGCCTTGTCACATAGAACCCTGACCAAACCCACCAGAAGAACCCCAGGCCAGGTAGAACCCTAAGCACATGAACAACAACGAAGGCCAGGTAGAACCCTGACGACACCGGCTTGAAGAACCCCAGGTAGAACCCTGACCACATGAACAACAACCAAGCCAGGTAGAACCCTGACCACATGAACAACAACCAAGCCAGGTAGAACCCTAACCACATGACCAACAACGAAGGCCAGGTAGAACCCTGACCACATGACCAACAAGTCCAGGTAGAACCCTGACCACATGAACAACAACCAAGCCAGGTAGAACCCTGACCACATGAACAACAACCACGCCAGGTAGAACCCTGACCACATGAACAACAACCACGCCAGGTAGAACCCTGACCACATGAACAACAACAAAAGCCAGGTAGAACCCTGACCACATGAACAACAACGAAGGCCAGGTAGAACCCTGACCACATGAACAATGAAGGCCAGGTAGAACCCAGACCACATGAACAACCAGGCCGGGTAGAACCCAGACCACATGAACAACCAGGCCGGGTAGAACCCTGACCACACCCACATGAGAACCCCAAGCTAGGTTGAACACTGGTCTCGCTCACACATGAATTACTATGCTAGGTCGAACTTGTCGTCAAATTTGAACAATCTTGAGTACTGTCCAATGTCGATAATTGATTGTGCAGGGTGTCTGCAATTGGTGTACAAGATTGACTCAAGGCCCTAAAGCGATGTCCTGGCTGTCCAGTGGTTTCCTGAATGAGTATCCTTTCAGATGCAACGCTGCCACTTTGATGAGCCTGAGAGCAGCTACAGGATTTGATGGAAGGTTTTTGGTGAGAAGGTCAACCCAGTGGTGGGTGCTGGGTCTGTCTAGTCTGTTGGTAGTGAACATCCCAGTAGTTGATTGGTAGTGAACATCCCAGTAGTTGGTTGGTAGTGAACATCCCAGTAGTTGGTTGGTAGTGAACATCCCAGTAGTTGGTTGGTAGTGAATAGTTGGTTGGTAGTGAACATCCCAGGAGTTGGTTGGTTGGTAGTGAACATCCCAGGAGTTGGTTGGTAGAGAACATCCCAGGAGTTGGTTGGTAGTGAACATCCCAGGAGTTGGTTGGTAGTGAACATCCCAGTAGTTGGTTGGTAGCTCTTTACAGCCGGATCCTCCTCATCCCATCTGAGCAGCATGCCGTGAACTGCAGAGTAATGGATAAGGCCAGCTGGCCCTGGAAGTTGGGGCCTCTCAAATCAGAACAAATCAGACCCAGACACCATCTTGAAGGACATTCTAAGTCATGTAACAGACATTAAGACGAACTCTTAAACACTTGGTTTCCCCTGAGGGGGGCACGTCTACAGAGCTGGAGGCTTCAGACAGCACGGTACCCTAGCAAGCATCTCTGATCACTCAATCCAAACCCTTATCAGTACGACAAAATGCATGAAATGTGATGCGAAGTTCAGGAAAGTAGTGAGAAGCATGTAGAAAAAAAATCGGAACAGAAGCCTGGAGTATGTTTTGGCTGTACTTGAGAAACCCTACTTGTTACTATTATCACTAAATTCACTCAGACCCTATACTGCACCACTTTTAACGACATCATTAACTCCTTAATTAGCACACTTATTTAGCCCAAGTACCAACAACAAAAAAAATCCTCTACAACCAAGGAGGCCAAAACAATGCACCCGCATAAAGAGGAAATATTGGGACTCACAGTTCGCAGTTTCTTCTTCATGGTTCAATTGTGATACTCACAGAATCGCAGTTCCTCCTCCTTGACCTGTGAAGGAGAGCAACAAGCGTTTGAATGAGTTTCAATACCGTGAGTTTCTACGGCCACTGCTCTAAAGAGCACTGCTAATCAGATTAACATTACGGGTCATTGATTTGCATGTTAGCAAATCAATAACTAAATATTTTAGGACTGATCAGTTAATTCAGGAATACAAGTCAAACATTTAAAAATGTTGATTAAATACCAAAACAAAAAACATTAAAAATGAAAAATAGACCTAATAAAACGATCAAGGGCTGGGAAAAAAAAAAATGATTTGGGAATATATCCATATCCAATTCCATCCAGAACCAACGTGAAACATATCAAGTAAGCCTGGTAGAAAAATGAATGTTCTAAGGCCTACTCACAGCAGGACCAGAAGTGGTGGTCCGTTTTACTTCGAAAAGCGTTCGTTGACCTCGGTTAACCTGGAGAACAGAGGACCGGAACGGTCATTAGTTACACAAAACCGGGAAACTCCAACCAAGTTCTGGTTCAACTCCTAAAGTAACAACATTTCCGTACCTAGGTGACGTTAGACTGCTGGTGGGGAGACCGACCTGTTGGGTTTAGCCTACTTAGCAGCAGCAGACAGGTAGGCCTAAATCAGAGCACAGCGAGCACGAGCCGCCGCAGGTGAAATCAATTGCACGGAGCGGCCCTAATTAGTGAAACCACGTGATACAACCATCGATCATTTTTGACCTATTTATTTATTTACTATTATTATTATTATTATTATTATTATCATCATTATTATTATTATTATTATTGTTGTTATTAGGCCTATTATTATTATACGTGAATTGATCCGTGGTGGTGAGGGAACATGCGCAAAGGCATGGCGCAATCTGAAAGTACAACGCAACCTGACACCTGCGAGCGACGCGTCTCCATCTGCGTCTAGAGCAGCCCCAAATCCTATTTCCTGTTCTCCCAGAGCGGGAGAGATGGGAGAAATGTCAAGGGCGATGTGGCAGTGGCAAAGCCCACAATGCATTCTATTGTTGAGTTTTTGTTAAGTTTTTTTCTGTCGTCGTTTTTCAGCATTTAATCAGAAGCCCAACCCCCTGATCAGCCCCCAAACATGGTGAAGGCCTCACTCACTCTTTTACCTGCTTCACACGACTGCTTAGTCAAAATAATGGTTTTCTTGTTATTAAAATCAGGAGTTTTGAGGTGTACGATGCGTTAAAATTAACTCTAATTCGCCTGCCAAAAAAAAAACTGGTGACAGGAATTGCAGAACGCCTTGGCTAATTTTAGACAAAAAAATCAAGTGCAAGTGCAAATCGAGTGCAAAATTTCTGTACCACCTTTGCATTTGATGTATCTATAAAAGCCTCACTTTCTGTTCCCGCGGCATAAAACTGAATTTTTCCCCTCGTCCAGACAACAACATGTTTCTATATTTATCACCCACCCCACCGGATCCATGTGGTCCACTGGCCTCCATCACCCCACCAGGAGCTCATGGTGTGACTCACCATCCAGCTCCTTTTCCACGTTTAGGAGATGTGTGGGTGTTTTGTGTATCCCCCCCACCACCACCTCCGCCCCAACATCTTCTAGCCTTCAAATTGTCATGGAAACACCAGAAAGATAGTAGGGAGTAGGGAATTATTGAACATTTCAATTTACACTGATGCTTTGTAGCTAGCGCATTAGCCGTCCCAGGGCTAGCTCTCTCTTTAATAGGACGTCTTGGGTGAGGTGCCTCACACAAACACACAAACACAGGTACTCCGGCGCTGCCTGGCCTTTCGCTCCCTCCCACCTCCCACATGAGTGGCGTGCGGCGGTACAGTTCTGATTACAGTTAGGCCACTGGTGCAGATGGCCTGAACTGGGGCTGCACTGACAAGGACGGATTTTGGTCCTCCTCCTCCGCTCTCTCCCCCTGTTTTCTGTTCTGAGGGGTTTGTTAGTCTCGTGGCCGTCAGCTGTGATTGGGCGGCTGTGTGCGACACGTGTACAGTCGGAGATGATAGCTTCATTAGCTCGGTGACGACGCAGACGTTTAGTCCCGAGCCGCACACACACACACACGCATGCACGCACGCACGCACGCACGCACACACACACACACACACACACACAAACACACACACACACACACACACACACACACACACA
>JAOPUD010000090.1:2167589-2186009 GCA_027122715.1 Trisopterus minutus
AAACAATGCACTTTTTAAACATCTGATTGAATAAGGCTACAAAATAATGTAGACCGATGTAAATATTAAGGGCAACCTGTACTGTAGCATATAGAGACTCATATCTGGTATAAATAGTTTCATGTTATGTGGAACAAATAGGGATTTCTAGTCAAATGGCTAATTTGAAGCTTTTTAACACTATAGATGCTTGATAGTGGGCCAAGAGATAATGTGGGGCCGCGTTGCGACGAAGCGGCCGCACGAACCCGACAAGCATGCCGCACCGTGATTGGCCGGCCCAAACGGCCCACGAGAGGCCGCGGCCCTTCTGGCTGAATGCCAGACCGTCCAGTCCGTCACTGCTGCATTCTAACTGTAAACTGTCATTTTGTCTTCTTTTTCCTGGAGTGACGTCTCAATTTCTCCTCACTTACCAAGAGTTTCCCCCTACCAGGAGTTATATGCTGACATCCAATCCCAGTTCCTGCCTGAGATGCTGGGCATGATGCTGGCCGCCCTGCACGCCAACATGGCGGCCGTGGGCCTGGCGGAGCTGACCCAGGGCCTGCGAGCCTGCTTCAAGGTCCTGGGTAAGATCCAGATGCCCGTGGCCTACATGGACCTGGAGGCCGACGCCACTGCTCTGCAGACGCACTCCCAGGTGGAGGAGTTCACCGGGGAACCGGCTGAGGTGAGCAGACCTCCATCCTCGGGAGTCAAGCTTGTTCTGTTTTGGAGCTGCAATCGCTAATAGCCAGGTCCCCCCCCAGGGCGCGGAGAAGGAGGGGACGGACCGCGGCAGCGCCGAGGTCGGCGTCGCTGCCCAGGAGGAGGAGGAGGCGGCGGCGGCGGCGGCGGCGGCAGACCTCAGCGGTGGTTCAGGAGACGGAGAGGCAGAGCCAGGCGAAGGCGTCCTGGCCCAGCTCCGCTCGGAGGACAGCGGGCTAGGCATCAGCGCCTCGCCGTCCGAGCAGCAGCTGCTCAGGCCGGGCGTGGCCTCGGAGAGCACCCCGCTGAGCAAGGAGGGCGAGGACGTGTGGAGGAAGGGTGGCAGCGTGGACACCATGACCCAGCACCTCACCGACATCCTGGCCTTCATCACCACCAGGTGAACCCCGCTGCCCCCCCGTGATGCTGTGCCCTGCAGATCAGCTGGATCAAAGATTGTCCAGCCAGGACCCAGCAGCGCTTTGCCCTGAAACAATACTTACAAATATGTAAATGTCCAGTGAATTTAAATAGATTAAATCCACTAACGTTATTGGTGAAAGCTACTCATACCTATTCATTGTTGGTTGCTGTGGGATTGGTGGAATAATCTACGACGGGCTGTCCCATAAATGGAAATGAACGAAGGGGGCGTAGATGTGGTCCAGGTGAAGCCAAGGTGGCCTCCCTCAAAATACATTATTGTGGTTTATTCCTGACTCCCCTCTGCCTGTATGCTGCGTCCAGATCTCTGCTGGTCCAGGTGGAGGATGTGCCAAAGCATGAGGAGGAGGAGGAGGTGCAGACAGACCTAGCTCCTGCTGATGCGTCTTCGGGCCAGAAGACCGCGCAGATCATCCCGAGCTCCAGTGGGCAGAAGGCGGCGGCGGCGGGCGTGGCCTGGACGGACGGCTTCATGCCGCGCAGCCGCTCGGAGATCTCCGAGTCCTGCCGGCAGGCCTTTGCGACCGCCTGCCACCTGCTGCAGGAGTGCACCACCTTCCCGGTGTACCTGAGCGAGGGCGAGACCCAGGCTCTCTACTCCCAGATGTTCCTCCAGCCAGGTGTGCATAGACCCCGATAAGGGATGATGAACGAGGCGCTGGAATTCCCAAATTTTTTATGATGATACCCATACTGTATCTATTTATTTATTTCATTGTTATTCATCCAGTGGTGGTGGCCTGATCGCACATTTCAAAGAGAACAACTACAGTAGGCGGCATGTAGCTCAGAAGGTAGAGCTTGGGTTGGCTGGTGACCGCAAGGTTGCTAGTTCGATCCCCGGCTCCTCCATGATTGTCGACAGACACCTCACCCTAATTTGTCCAGCCGAGCTGCCGGTTGCCTTGCATGGATGAACACCGCCGTCGTTGTGTGAATGTGCGACTAAATGGGTGGATGTTAGGCAGTGTTGTAGAGTATTGAGAGTAGAGTAGAGTATTGGGTGGCCACTGGTTACAAAAAAAGCGCTATATAAATGCAGTTCATTTACCATTACACAGGGATCCTCATTAACTCTCCTCTCGTCTCCCCAGACCAGGAGGAGGGTCTGCCCGTGTGGCTCCGGGCCCTGATGATCCTGTGCTGCTTGTGCCGAGATTACGGCGTCCAGCACACCGCCATCGCGTCCTTCCTGAAGCTGGTCAACCACTCCCAGTCCCTGGCGCTGGTCATCCAGGACAAACACAAGCGCTACCAGAGCTGCAACTCCAACCCGCTGAGTGGACGGCTCCAGATGGTCACGGTGCCGCCCGTCTTACCCGCCACGCTGGCCCGCATCGAGGAAGAAACCAACTTCTATCAGGTGGGACTTCCTCCTCCTTTTTTTTTTTAGCTCTTACGTTTTTTTTCTCCTCCCAAGTTTTGTTTTCTTCCATTATCAACACCTAAGGAAAAAACCAAGACAATAATGTACCTCTGAGGGGGTAAACAACCCTAGCATTGTGTCGGTGGCCTCACCCCGCCCACGTTGTTCATTCCCACCCCGGAATCAACACATGGTTTATTCCACTCACACAACAGTTACCACCAGAGCTTAGATATCAGCATCTAAGAATCAAGTATTTACACAAAGCTGTGGTATGAAACTGTACATACAGATTTGGATATTGATCATTGACTTTTTCCCCCTAATAGCATTTTGTATTCATAACATTGACGAGCAAAATCTACCGCTCGTTGTTATTTTTTTCATCCATTTATTGTGTTGTTATGTTGTTGTTGTTGTTGTTGTTGTCCTCTGGTCCCAGCGGGTGGCCCAGGTGCTCTGGGGCCAGCTGGACACGGAGCGCAGGGAGCAGCACATCTCGTGCGTGGAGCTGTACTACCGGCTCCACTGCCTGGCCCCGTCGGCCTCCATCTGTGAGGACATCATCTGCCAGGCGCTGCTGCACAAAGACAAGGTGAGGCCCCAGAATGCAACAGTGTTCAGACGTGGCAGTAGCTCCGGATGTAGCGTGGGTGGACTGGGTGTGGAGGTGTCCCTGAGTTGTTGACTTCGCCGTCGGTGTGTGTATGAATGGTTGTAAGTCAGCCTTGGATAAACGCGGCCCCCAAAATCCCCTAAATGCGAATGTGAATTTAGCTACCACATGTTGGAAAAGTCTTCCCCATGTCTCAATGTGTTTCCCCCATGAAACTGGGTCGGGCAAACAGGCATGACTGGTGCAGTGAGGAGAACAAACAGGCCTCGGGTCTGAACTGACAGAGGCTGCTGTCTGGTGTTTGCCCCCCCCCCAGGCGGTGAGGCTGGAGGCCCTCCATCGCTTCTCCATTTTGTGGCACCTGACCCGGGAGATGCAGAACAACAGGACCATGTCCCTAAACCGCTCGTTCGACAGGTACGGTCGGCCCGGCTGCGTCACGGTGGCGGGCGGTGAAAGAAGTTAAAGCCTTGTCATGGTTGATTTGTTCCATTTGTTCAATTAGTTCCGTTACTCATCTACTTCAGGCTGTGTTCTGCTTTCGCTGTTTGTGTTGGATGTTTGTCATTGACGCCCTATCACTTCTAAGCTTGGCTTTGCTGTGGGTTGGACTGGATCCCAAACAATGGGCAAATATTCTCGTCCCGTTCATTAGCGTTTAAGAAAAGCCTTTGATATTGCATGATGATAAAAGTTGAGCTGGGACTCGTTGCTTAAAATCATCCAAGATGATTTCCTGTTGCATCACTGCCATCCATGCCGTCGCTAAACCCCTCTGAAGTTCTAACCAGCGCGCCGGTTGTGTGGCAGGTCCCTGTGTGTTGTGATGGACAGCCTGGGCGGTTCTGACGGGTCTGTGAGTGCCGCGGCCCAGTGCTGGCTGATCCGGGCCCTGTCCCTCAACGACGTGATCCGCGTTCTGGAGCCCATCCTGCTGCTGCTCCTGCACCCCAACACCCAGCGCTGCTCCATCCAGAACGTCAAGCAGAACCTCACCGCGGGTCAGTACCAGCCGAGAGGAGAAGGAGGGAGAGAGACAGCACAAAAGAGAAAGATTCTGAACAACCACCAAACGTCCCTTCATTCCCTACGAGTCTCCACTGTAGGATATGTTGTATTTCATGAACCTGTGGTTGAAAGATAGATTCCCAAACTAATAATGTCAGACCATCAGTGTGTAAGAAATGCCCTGATGGTCAGAAATTTGCCGGGAGCTGTCTGAAATCGAAGATGACTGCACCTGTCAGCGCAGTCATCTTGAAACTGATATGTTACACTGCATTTCACTAACTAATAGCTGAGGGAAGACTATGCCATTTCTATCCAATTACAATCAAATTCAATTTTGGTTGTATTTTGGTTGTGTTCATGAAGGCAACCTGAAGGCACTGAGCTCCAGGGGCCGCGGCTCCACCCGGGGCTCCGCAGGCCCGGAGGAGGCTGTTCCCGACCGCACCGACCTGGTGGACCGCGAGGCCCTGTGGAAGCTGCTGGAGAGCGACCCGGAGGCCACCAAGGGGCCGGATGCCTCGCCTGCCTCCCGGAGCGAGAGTGTGGTGACGGGGGAGGACTCGACGGAGGAGGACCCGGAGCCGGAGAGCGAGCACACGGACTCGGCCGACACCAGCGGCCCCCAGGTCTCCGTGGAGAACTCCAGCTCCAGCTCCGGACCGTTCCGCAGCAGCCTGGAGGAAGGGGCGGGCTACGGGCTGCGCCGGGTGGAGTCTGAGCACACGCAGGTGTCCGACTCGCTGTCCAGCGAAGAGGAGGACGACCAGGAGCTGGAGGACTTGGCCAGGTCCCGCCTCCTGAAGCAGGAGCGGGAGAAGAGGGAGGCCATCGACTCCCTGTTCCGCCACACCCTGCTCTACGCGGAGGCGGGCGGGTGGCAGCGTCTGCTCCAAGGCCTGGGCCTGCTGGCCAGCCTGCTCCGGAGCAGCGCCCAGCGCCCCCTGGTGGACGCCCTCTCCCTGACGGCGCTGGACACCAGCTCGGCATCGCATCTCAACCTGGTCTCCAACCTCCTGCAGCGCCACCAGCAGGCCCAGGACGGCGGCGGCTTCTACGGCCGCCTGCTCTCCCCGGCCTCCTCTCCCTCCGTGCCCCCCTCCCTGCTGCTGGAGCTGCTGATGTCGCTGTGCCTCCGCTTCCTGCGCTCCCACTACCCGTCCTACCTCAGCCTGGGCCCCAACGACCTGCAGGGCAACCGCGAGGTGCAGGTGCAGAGCGTGGAGGTGTTGGTGCGGCTGGTCAACCAGCTGGGCGGCGTGGCGCAGCGCCAGGGGGGCAACGGCGCTAGGCTGGAGCCCATCCGCCGGCTGCTGGCCGAGTGCCGCGTGCAGCAGTACGCGCTGCTCTCCCTGTCCGCCTCCATGTACGTCAGCCAGCGGGGGGCCGACAGGGCGGTGCTACGCGGCGCCGAGCTGCTGGGGGAGAAGGGCGGGCTGTCGGAGGAGAGCCTGGTGAACCTGGGGGCCGGGGGGGGCCAGGAGCAATACCCCCTGCAGGTGGAGCTGCTCAAGCTCATCCAGGCCCTCATCACCCTGGAGAACAGCATTGCCCAGGGGGGCGCCGCGTCGCCGGCCGGGGGGCCGCCGCCGGAGGAGCCCCGCGACTCCCCGACGCCCAGCACGCCGCTGGCCAGGGAGTGGCAGACGGCGGTGCTCTTCCAGCAGTCCATCAAAGCGGCGCAGTACGTCCAGAACCAGCCCATCACGGCCCAGGGCATGTTCGTGTCGGCCGCGGCCAGGGCCCTGCAGCCGCAGTACGGCTACGCCATGCACCCCCACTGGGTGTCCCTGCTGTGCTCCTCCCTGCCCTACCTGGGCCGCTCGCTGGGCATCATCCTGGCGCCCATCATCAGCCAGATCTGTGTCAACCTGGACGATTTGGTCAAGGTGCACGAGCACGACGGGGGAAAGGTGAACCAAAGGTGAGCGGACAGGACTCAGGACAAACTGAGGCTGACTTGACACTGCACCATCGCATGGCTCAGTGTTCTGCAGAAAGCCCCCACCGTGTATTCCTTTACTCCGCCACTGCTCCGTCCCTGTTATTGAATTACTTGCAATTAATGGTAAAGCTAATTCCGCTTGATAAACTCATGGTTTTTGTTTTGAGATGGACTGATTTGGTCACTAAGGTTTTCGACTCTCTCCGATCAGCCTCAGCACTAGGAAGGAGAACATCGCTCCTGACTATCCTCTGACTCTGCTGGAGGGCCTGACCATGATCACACACCACTGTCTACTGGACCACAGGGTAGGGACACACACACACACACACACTCACTCACTCACTACTCACTTCTTATACATGTTTGCACATTACAGAAGCATCCAGAATCATCCAGAAAAAGCAATTGCAGACGGAAATAGAAATAAATTAACAATCTTCCAAGCCACAAAGGGTAACTTGTCCATACATGTACATTGGCTTTTTCTCTGAATCCTCCACCGTCTCCTCCCTTCAGTCCCTGACCGCGTGTGATGCTGCTGACCTGCGCAACGCGCGCAGTGCTGTGATGGAGGAGCTGCCGCACATGCTCAGCAGCATGACCCTGCTGTGGGCGGCCCTCAAGCGGGAGGAGAGCGTGGCGAGGGGTTCTGAGGCGGCCCAGGGCAGCCGGCACACCGCCTCCTCCGTGTACTTCAGAAGCACCAAGGTGCGTTGGTCCTGCACGCCGCCGCTCTGTTGGGCCTACGTGGCCCAAGGACGAGTTCAGAATTGATTGTGTGTAAATCCTGTCCGTTGAAACACTAGATCCTGCGACAACGAATACTGGAGTTCCTGATCCCTCTGACAAGCCAGTACGGGGTGCAGATCATGGCGTCTGTTGGCTCGGTGTGGCTCAGCAAGAGGACCAAGAGGAGACACAGGAACAAGGTGTGAACCGTCTCTTTCTGAAGCCCAGGCGGGGGAGACTAGCATGTTGTTCCTCTAACGGCCTGCAGGTGGCTCACGGTTGAGACTAGCATGTAGTTCCTCTATGGGCCTTTAGGTGGCTCATGGTAGGTGGTGGCAGAATCAATGGGTAGGAATGGGATTCTCTAAATCATAGCTAAGTTTTTCCTTGCGTTGGGTTCACAGTGGTTTGTTTGTCTTTGTTTGTCGTGTCATAACATATATATTTTCAAGGTCCTGGTTGACAATTTGAATTGATTAAAAAGTGATTAAGGATTAATTAGTATGCCATTGACTACTGCGAGGCGGCCATTCAAGTTCCGCCCTCAATGTGCCAAGTAAAGCCTAGTGTCAAGTAAGGCCTCTGTCTGTGGCTGATAGTGGCTACAGCTCACTGGCGCTCCCTGCCCCCAGGTTCTGCCAGTGCTCAGCGAGTCTCGTCTGATCGTTGTGGATCTGGTGAAATCGCTCAGCTCCATGCGGCCGGAGACCGTTCTGCACCTGGTCAAGGAGGTGGTGAAGAAACCACACCAGATCAAAGCAGAACAGGTATAGATACACACACCAGATCAAAGCAGAACAGGTATAGACACACTCACCAGATCAAAGCAGAACAGGTATAGATACACACACCAGATCAAAGCAGAACAGGTATAGACACACACCAGATCAAAGCAGAACAGGTACAGATACACAGACAGACTGAATGACTCAAAGTGCACAGATCACTCATCTATCTTATGTTTGGCTCCCCCATCAGAAGAGCACCCTGGTGGACATCCCCATGCTAGAGTTCAGCTACGCCTACGTCCTGAGGTAAGAACAATCATTTGATGTCCATTCACGCCTCAAAGAGTCCCTGTAACGTGTAGGATTAACCTTTCACCTCCATCTCACGTCTCCTGTTCCTGTCTCTAGTTTATCTCCTCAGACCCTCCAGGAGAACGTCGCTCCTCTGCTCAGCCTCCTGCGGGAGTCCGTCCAGCTCAACCTGGCTGCCCCCGGTCACTTCCTTCTGCTCGGGTCCGTCTCCCTTTCTGTTGTCTCTGCTATAGCTCACTACCGCCCGGTTACCTGCTGGTGGCTCTGCCATAGCTCACTACCGCCCGGTTACCTGCTGGTGGCTCTGCTATAGCTCACTACCGTGCGGTTGGGGTTAATGTATTCTTTCCCCGCACTTTGAGCATATTTTTTAAGGAAACATCTGGACGATAGCTGTAGTTTATTCAGAACTGTGTAAAGGCAGAGTGTTCCGTTATTGTTCCTATATGAATGACTTGCTCCTGATTGAATGCGCTTGAGGTGTATGGGTGCATGTAATTAACCAAAAGGTTTCCTCCCCGTCTCTTCACAGCATCCTCGATGACTTTGTGAATCGGCTTCCCAACCTGGACAACAAGAAAGACAGCAGAGACCTCCAGGTACGACGTCAGGTACACAAGACGCGCCGGCTTCGCTGGGACATTGCACAACGCGTAGCCAGAGATAGCGCCAGGCTTATTATCTGTAGTCCCGCTCTGGAGTTAATACCACACAACGCAAACTATTTATTCAAAAACATTAATAGATGGGTTAGCAAATGTACAATCAAATATAGTGACGACCCAGAGACCCCTGATTTGATCTGAATCTGGCCGTAGCCATCTTTTCACAGTCACACTCATGATTGCGAAGAATTATTCAGTGAACATCGGTGCTCGCCTTGCATTCACCCTGTGCTCGCCTTGCATTCACCCTGTGCTCGCCTTGTATTCACCCTGTGCTCGCCTTGCTTTCACCCTGTGCTCGCCTTGTATTCACCCTGTGCTCGCCTTGTATTCACCCTGTGCTCACCCTGCATTCACCCTGTGCGCCCCGTGAAGGAGGTCACCCAGCGGGTCCTGGAGGCGGTGGGAGGGGTCGCAGGCTCGTCCCTGGAGCAGACCAGCTGGCTGAGCCGCAACCTGGAGGTCAAAAATCAACCGCAGATTTGTCCCGAGCTTGAGGACTCTGCCGAACCCGATGATGCAGATGCCGAAGCAGACTTACTCGGTTGGTAGTTTAATCGCGGAAGCAGTTAAACGTAACTTCCCGTCTTGTGACCTCCTGACACTTGACAGAATATCAGACCTAGATTTCATATAGATATGAATCTGACTGAGCACAGCCCAAGCTACCCATGTAAGGTTTAGCCGCTCTTAACATAAGTCAAGGGCGCGGTTCTTTGTAGTACAGCACTACGGAGCCTATCTTTATTCAATCCGGGTCTATGTAGCCTAGTGATGTGAACATTCTGTGTGTCTCCTTCTTCAGGTGCGGGGTCCCAGGCCAGCACTATGGTCTCTGCCTCCGCCCCCTCTGTCTACAGCGTCCAGGCCCTCGCACTTCTGGCTCAGGTAGGTTTCATCAAGTGTGCGCGTGTCTGTGTCTGTGTGCACGTAGGTGTGTGTGTGTGTGCGTGTGCGTGTGTGTCTGTGTGTAGGTGTGCGTCGGTGTGTGTGTGTCTGTGCTCACTGTTCACCATTGACCTTCCTGTAGATCCTGGCCCCGCTCCTGGACATGGTGTACCGCAGCGATGAGAAGGAGAAGGCCGTCCCCCTGATCACAAGGATCATGTACTATGTCTTCCCGTACCTGAAGAACCACAGGTAGCCACGGCAGTACACACCCTTCATAGACTCTCTAGGTGTCTGTAAAAGTGCACTCTCATTGTGTACTTTATTCGATTTTTGCTTTATACGCACTTGAGCCGCAGTATAATGCGGTCGTTGAGGTCCACAAACGTTGGCCGTGTTGTTCGCAGCAGCGCACGTCGCAGTGTGTTCCCCGGCATGTCGCATTATATCTGAATTTGCGCTATGTCGAACATTGGTATATCGTGTTTTAACTGTACTTTGATGTCCAAAATGATTTCCCTGCTTGGGACTACCCCGTGTTTGACTGTCCAATTGGTAAAACTCTTTACCAGTTTTTAAGGTTGGCTGGTTGGGGTGTTTGACCTCCCAGTGGAAAGATTATATCTGTCTACCCGCAGGAACCTAAAGAAGCACCAGAAGTGTCTGCTAAAGGATACAATAGTTCTTAAATTGTAGCAATCTTTCTGATCACAAATAGATCACTCCTTGGTATCTGGCCATGCTGTGGACCTGCATCATGATCATCATGTTCATCATGATCATCATTTTAATTATGTTCATCATGATCATCATGTTCATCAGGATCATCATGTTCATCAGGATCATCATGTTCATCACGATCATCATTTTCATTATGTTCATCATGATCATCATGTTCATCAGGATCATCATGTTCATCACGATCATCATTTTCATTATGTTCATCACGATCTTCTCTGTGTCAGTGCCTACAACATGCCCAGTTTTGGAGCCGGTGCCCAGCTGCTGAGCAGCCTCAGTGGGTATGCCTACACCAAGCGGGCTTGGAGGAAGGAGGCCTTCGAGCTGTTCATGGACCCGCTGTTCTTCACCATGGAGGCCTCCTGTGCTCTTCAGTGAGTCCACAAGTGCATTTGTTTTACAGTAGGAACTGCTTTTGGAAAGACCCTCGCCTAACTTCATTGGGTTCCTCCCCAGCTGGAGGTCCATCATTGACCACCTGCTGACCCACGAGAAGACCATGTTCAAAGACCTCATGAGTGAGTACATGTTTGAGGAAGCTCCGTTGAGCCACACAGCACCACATCTCATGTGTTGGAGCGTGTTCTAGATTCTTTCTGTTTTGAAGCTTGTACTTTTCAATTTTGATTTGTTTCTAGGCATGCAGAGCAGCTCTCTGAAACTGTTTGCCAGTGCTGAGCAGAAGCCCATGTTGCTGAAACGACAGGCTTTTGCAATGTTCAGCGGAGAAGTGGACCAGTACCATCTCTTTCTGCCCTTGATTCAAGGTATGTGGCATGTGTTATGTTATAGTGTCACAAATCTAGCAGAGCAGCTTTAATCTGGGGATCTGTGTGTAATTGGCTAACAACTACTTGCTTGGCCAGCACAAGTTTTGAATCACCACCGTGTAGACAGACAGGTGAAGAAATCCATTTATTAAAATCTTTCCCATCACAAATGAGTTTCTCTTCTGCAGCATATCTTCAAAACTAAACACGCAACATGGCTTTACAAGACATCTCCGGCCAGATGCTGTGCTGTAGTGTCGTAGAAGTGCTGGTTCCAAGAACATTACTTGAGAACCCCAGTAGTTGGTGCTTATAGGTTATGGTGTCATGGTACATGACAATGTGACCTTAGACCCTAGTAAGAGTCACTTACCTTAACACATGTCCACCATTTCCACGTCAGAGCGGCTGAGTGAGTCTTTACGTGTGGCTCAGACCCCGGCTGTCTCCGCCCAGACCTTCCTGATGTTCCGCGTTCTCTTGCTGCGCATCTCCCCACAGCACCTCACCTCCCTCTGGCCCATCATGGTCACGGAGCTGGTAAGAAGCTGCCATGGGTCCGCGGATCTAAAGCATTATCTCTAGATTCTCCGTGAATGAACAAACACAAAAGCGTCACGTCTTTGCTGTTTTCTATTTCTTATCAGATCCGAATATTTTCCCGTCTTAATAAAGCCCTGCAGTCAGACATTGAGATCACCAAGTACGTAACTGTGTAATTCTCTTATTAATTATCTTATTGATTAATATTGAATAATTAAATATCTTATTGTTTTTTATTTAAACATATCTCTACAAGCATTCAAATTAATGTCTGTCCCAGACTTTCAAAGGTGGTGCGCGGAGCGCTGGCCCGGAACAGTCCACTGAACATTCCCCAGCAGGAGCTGGACATGTATCTGTCCGCCTGCAAGTTTCTGGATACGTCACTTGCTTTCCCTCCAGATAAGATGCCCCTATTCCAAATGTAAGAGCCCCAGGCAGGTCGTCCAATGACGAGAATCTTGCTGCGGTCGTCAATTCTTATTTTTAAGATCCAAAGTCCAAAATCCAAAGCGTGTGACGGGCCAGTAACAAACATCTGCACACAGGTATCGCTGGGCCTTCGTCCCCGAGGTTGATGTTGACCGCTACAGTGGGCCGGAGAACGCTCTCCTCGAGGGAGAGCAGGAATGTAAACCGCACGTTCTTAGAATACTGGAAGGGATGCAGCTTCGACATGGGGTGAGCTCACAGAAAGCACTTGCTGAGCTTAATTCAAGGTGCACAACGAAAAACAAAACCCTAACTCTGTGGTGTTGTTTCAGGTGTCAAATGGGCTGATGGAGGAATCGTGCACAGAACCGTTGGAGTTCCCTCTCCTCCGCCAGCGATCCCTGCCCTCCATCACCCATCTGGTGCCCTTCTTCCAGACCCTGTGCTGCTCCTTCCAGGGCCCATCCGCCCAGGACCCTTCTGCCCAGGGCCCTGCACGGAGCCAGCCAATAGCAGACTATCCGGCTGCCAGCAGCGACGGTGTCCTGAAAAGGCTGGAGGCCATCACAGAAGAAGAATTCTTGGATCCCATGGAGAGTTAACAATCCCCGTTACACTCTCTGAGCAACTTGGCGGAGCCTAGGAAGTAAGGTGTGTGAAGTCATAAAGGGGAGGCAACTGGGGCAATATTCGCCGTACGTTGTTAGCGACAGCAGAAAAGAAAATGAAAAATGGTGGTTGCTCTTAAAGGGCTGCTGACTGTCTCGCTTTGTCTTGTTCCTATGATCATCCACCTCACCTAGGCCGTGCTACACACTTATCTTGGATACAGAAATGTAGGAAGCTTCTTTGTGTGTTTTTCTCTCTGTGGTTTATATCATGTTCTGGATCAGACATCTCTTGTTTTCTTGAAGTTAAGGGAATTATTGTCACAACTATGGATACAACAGGGAATGTTTGAATACAGAATGGTCATTATTAACAGTAGATTAAGAAGTCGTGTAATAATTCAGCGTAATTTTAATGGCACAGAAGATATTGTTATTAATGAAATCCCCATATTAAGTATTAAAACATTTCTTGCATAGCTGAGTGGATTTGTGGGATGTATATAAGCAACATGTCAACAAGATGTGGTCTTTCCTAACTGGTTGTATTTGGGGATTATTTTACTTTTAGTCCTGTATGTGATGTGTCAAATGTTTTATTTTTAATTCTCTTTCTTTCAGTTTGTTTGTTTTTTTTAAATGGAAGGCAAACATAACTTGTTTGTGGAATTATTTCTGCCATTCCTTGAATGTTAAAGTTGTAATTTTTGGGAGCGCTTATGACGTGTGGAGGTTTCATTAATAAGTTATATTTAAATAAAAAGCATTCAAATCGACACAATTGAATACTTATATATTTTGTAGAATAGAAGGCCTATTCCATAACACTCAACAATATGAAAACATATATGTATCTACATATATGTCCTACTTGTTATGGTAACTCACAGCACCACGCCTCTATGGAGGTAACAACTGAGGGACACCAGCAGCGAGGTGTGTGCGGAGCTCCATCTGCTGCGGCTGATGTTGATGGTCGCGTCCGAGAGAGGGGTCATCTTCTCGGGGACTCTCACACTTAGTTTAACACCGAGCTGTGGGATTTATTTCATATGCAACATCGCTCATACACAACGACAAAGGGCTGCTCGATTATGGGACAAAAATCATAATCACGATTATTTCGGTCAGTATTGAAATCATGATTACTTATTCCGTATTTCTCTCCAAAGAAAAACACTTTGTTTATGAGAAATTTGAAACTGCCTTAAAAAATACACAAAATGTTCAAATAGAAAATAATTAAAATATAAATACAAATAAGTATCCAGCTGTACTGCAATTTCGATAAAACATTTAATGACTAAAACAATTATACTTCACAGCCCGAGACATGTAGAGCATACATTTCTGAGTATGTAAATAAAAGTAAGTCTCAGTCTAGACCATACCTGTCAAGAGTTATGATTTTTTTAAAGAAATAACCAAAACGCTCACTCCAGCCGCTAGGGGGCAGCCAAATCAGGACATTTCTGATCAGAAAACAAACCGCACATTTTAGCAACGTGGTAAATGGTAAATGGCAGTCTTGCTTCACCAGTATTAAGAAGCTATTATCGAGGGTGACACCCCCATTACCAAAATGTCTTTGTCAAAAAGAAGAAAAGTGGACACAGAGTGCAGAGTTTTCCAGGAAAAATGGACCGAGAATTATTTATTCAGAGAGGTGAATACAAAACCAGTGTGCTTGGTATGTATAATCAGCAAGTTTCAGTGCTCAAATAATATAATATTCAGAATATATATTGGGCCTAGCCTACAAAGTAGTTTCGTCTGATATAGCCTAATTATATTGCTCATGCACTGATAGAACTTTTATGTTTGTTTATTTTATTTTTCATAAATGTGTATATTTACATTTTCAAGGCGAAGGATAACTTTCTTCATAGCTCCCACTTGAGTTTGTTTAGTGTGGTGAGTTGGTTCAGGTGGTCAGATGTAAAAATGTATCCACTCAACTGTATTCAAATAAACCAGTTGTTGATGAAAGTGAAATGCATTTTATTTCAATTCCATTGGCCTGTCTGTGAATAAATGTGTTGTATAAAATAAATGTGAACTGGTTATTTTACTGGTCCGGCCCACTTGAGACCAGATGGGCCGTCTGGCCCCTGAACCAGTGAGTTAGACACTCCTGCTCTAACATGATATTCTAACTGTTTCAGACTTCATCACCGGGGTGCCGAGAGGGAACAATGCACTAGGATACGTAAGTTAACCCCCAGCCAGTTAACCGGAGTACGTCTAGCAAGTTCTGCAGTCACTAGTTCTCCAGTTGACAAGAGTACATCTAACTAGTTCTCCAGTTACTAGTTCTCTAGTTAACGAGAGTATGTCTAAGTGGTTCTCAAGGTAAGGAGAGATAGTCTAACTAGTTCTCCAGGTAACAAGAGTCCGTCTAACTCCTTCTCCAGTTAAGGACAGTTCTCGATCAGCGCTCAAAGCAGGGCTCTGATTTTTGAGGCTTTATGTTTATTCAGTGAGTGCTGCATTCAGCGCTCAGCTATTGTTCTTCTTAGGTTTTGTTAATGTGATGCTGTATCAGCAGTCACACTCTAGATATCCAAAACTTTATTAATGTGATGCTGTATCAGCAGTCACACTCTACATATCCAAAACTTTATTAATGTGATGCTGTATCAGCAGTCACACTCTAGATATCCAAATCTTTATTAATGTGATGCTGTATCAGCAGTCACACTCTAGATATCCAAATCTTTATTAATGTGATGCTGTATCAGCAATCACACTCTAGATATCCAAATCTTTATTATTATTATTATTATTATTGTTTCTATTGTTCCACGGTGTGTGTAACACCACGATGTGTAACACCACGATGTGTAACACCACGATGTGTGTAACACCACGATGGGTAACACCACGATGTGTGTAATGTCATGGTGTGTGTAATGTCATGGTGTGTGTAATGTCACGGTGTGTGTAACGTCATGGTGTGTAACACCACGGTGTGTGTGTAACACCACGGTGTGTGTAACACCACGGTGTGTGTAACACCACGATGTGTGTAACGTCACGGTGTGTGTAACGTCACGGTGTGTGTAACGTCACAGTGTGTGTAACGTCATGGTGTGTAACACCACGGTGTGTGTGTAACACCACGGTGTGTGTGTAACACCACGGTGTGTGTGTAACGCCACGGTGTGTGTAACGTCACGGTGTGTGTAACGTCACGGTGTGTGTAACGTCACGGTGTGTGTAACGTCACGGTGTGTGTAACGTCATGGTGTGTGCCACTTGTACAACATGGCTCAAAAGAACGCTCATTCACAACGACAATATTATTAAAACTAAAGTTAGTTCTTTGTTCTTGAAAGTTCTTTCACACTAAAAACATGGTAACTTCCATGTGGTCTACTATATAAGGCAGTGTTAGCTGCTTCAAGTTCTTCCGTCACATTACTCGTTGCATTCATTGGTTCGGTCCAGAGCAGCCAATCAGAGGCAGAGTAGGGCTGGGTTTTCTAGAATGCGGCCGACGACCAATTACATTTTTACACTGAAAGAGCATGTAGATGTAAGGAGATGGGCCGCTGCTTCGCTGGCACAGTGAAAAACCTATTTCAAAATGCATTGCTATTTGAATAAAGAGACAAAGAAAATCACGGAAACATGAAATGCAATTGTTTAAACTGAATTGAGGATTGCATTGCATCTTTGCATGTTTAATTGCTAAATGTGAAATGCATTTAAACAGAGAGGCCAAAAAACTGCATACAACTCTAATAGAATAGAATTTGAATAGATGAACTCAAATTCTATTCACGCTACCTTTAGTCTCATTTTTTTTAATGAAATTGCCGCAAGTAAAGTTACCATGACTTGTGTTTTACCATTAGATGAGTAGATAGGAAGACAGCTGGAGTTCATGTCATGTGGGAATGAATCTTGTTATCCGTGGTCAAAGCAAGCCTGTCCAACTTATTACGTGATGGTGTTACCCACCGAGAAAGTAACTTCTTAGGGTTATTTTGTGTACCAAAAGTGAACACTAGTGCTATCCTTGCATGTTGGTTACATTGTTTGTGTGGTCTACTGTACGTCTGAATGACTTCACTCTACCTGCATCTATAGCAGCTTTAGTGTGATGAAATGATACCTTTCTCACCTTGTGGACAGAATGCTCAGGTCTACTGTAGGACCTCTTAGCCTCCAGAAACAATGCTAACGGTGAACCCAATGACATAACGAGCCTGAATACTAAAGGTCAATAAAACAGCAGGGAAGGAAACACTTCTAATCTCCGCAAGCACTTCAGTGACAGACACCAAAACCTCTCTAAGGAGTGCAAACCTCAGGTCAGCAGATCATCTAGCTGTCTAGCCCGATGGTAGGTTTATGAGTGAGGTTATGAGATGCGTAGCATAGCAATGCAGCGATCAATGCGATGCCTACCGTACTGTATCGTAAATAGCATCACGCTAGCTGACCTACACATGCCCGGTACACAGCTATCCATCAGGAAGTTGGAAAGAAACAAGCAGTGTGCATGTGTCTTGGGAAACAGGAACTTATTGCTTGAAACTTACTAAACGTAACATAACTGGTTACTTAAATTGTGAAACTAACACATTAAGTTCCTTGATACAAAAAAAAGCAAGTATTAGGTAGTAAGTATTAAGCGTGAATGAGCAGAGCGGTCAACCAAGCCTCATATGAATGCTACACTGCATGTATGTTCAGATGCGAGTAGTAGCTATGATTGAGGATCAGCGGATTCAGAAGAGAGTCGAAGTCCATTAGCTAAATAACTAGTAAATATAACTACTAAGTTCCAAAATCTGGTTAAACACCTTGTACTACCTTGCATATAATGGCTAATGGCTATTGATGAACAAATGTATGCCTATGTATTCCAATAAACACTTCTCAATCAATTCAACTCAATTCAGAAATGATTTGGGTCATCTCCAGTAATTCCTCTAACATGGAGTGAATCAATGTACTGATATACTATATATACTATTTTGCAAAGATCATTTCAATGTTTGGGTCTACAATCAGAGAAGGAGATGAGTTCTTCCTGCTCTGTGAGAAGACATAAGGAACAGATCTCTGAGTCCGATGTTTAGTACGTTGCTAGGGTTAGGTTTCCCTTTGGCACCGTGGGCCATGGGAGACTTTCTTGATATAAGCTGTGAATGTGCAATGTGGATAAGCACTGCCTTAGGCCGTCAGTAAGAATCACACAGAACTGATTTGCTAGTTGAATAGAGTTAACTAACACTAGGTGACTTGATGTTTAGGTGGTCTGGTGGGGGTTTAACTGGTAACTCTGTTTACTCCCAGGTGAACATCTTTAATGGTGTCAACATGCAGTCCATGATCAACTTCACTGGAGCCCAGGTAAGAGGACGGGGAAGCGGGGTTTCTGGGTCGCACAGGTGTAAATGTTGAAAAGTGTAAACTTTAATGCAATGCTTACTAAACTGAATTTGTTATAAATGTGTTTTATGTGTATACATGTAAAGTTAACATACCAAAGTGTTTGCCCTATAATTGCACAAAAAACATGCAAGTAAAAGGAAGTGAGTTGTAACTCACAGAAGAGGATTCACATTACGTGTACCATTAATCACACCAACATGTCGTGATGATGCATACATTGCACCTTTACTTATTTTTACACATTTACACGTCTATTTGTAAATGTATTTACACATTATTAACACATAATCCCTCTCATCTAACTTGTGTGCATGACAAATGACAATTGCAATCCTTTAGATATTCTAGATATTATTTATTCTGGGAGCATTAATAATCTCTCCGACATAACCATTGTTTTATTGCTTTAATGATTTGTATATATAATAACTTAGGGGGCTCGTGTCTTAGTGTCCTGTGAACAACATGCCTTCCATTACAGAATGCAGACATTTAGTTGAAGTAGTTTTTTCCTATTTCATTT
>JAOPUD010000090.1:2294651-2306092 GCA_027122715.1 Trisopterus minutus
GGGGGGGGGGAGGAGGAGAACGGCGAAGCGCATCTATTATTCATAATGCCCGATCCACATGACATTACTGCCTATGTTTCCTACAACGCACCGATACCAAGGGACAGGGTGTGGCAGGTGGCGCAGCTATGCTCCACTCAGCAACAGCGCTAGCAGGGAGCCAGGGACAATCTCTCCCCGATCGGGGCTCGCCATGCTGGTCCCGCTGCTGCTGCAGATAAACACAAGGTGGAGGGGTGGAGGGGTGGAGGGATTGGTGGAGGACTCGTGACCCGACTTGCTCTCCTTCTTAAAAAACAAAAAATGCCCATGGCGGCGTCTCTCTTCCCAGGACATGGAGCTGATCGACATCCTGTGGAGGCAGGACGTGGACCTGGGCGCCAGGCGGGAGGTGTTCGACCAGAACCACCGGCAGAAGGTGCACATGCTGCAGCAGAGGAGCGAGAAGGAGGAGGAGAAGAAGCAGCAGCGGCTCAGGGAGGAGCAGAAGGCGCTGCTCGACCAGCTGCAGCTCGACGAGGAGACGGGCGAGTACATCCCCAAGCCACTGGCCGCCGGCGCCCTGACACCGTCGCCGCCGGCGACCGCCAACCCCCTGGAGGTGACACAGGTACGGAGACGTGGACAGGGTCTATTTTAGGGATTTCAAGGGCAGCTCCTCTGCTCTTGTCTCTCCTCCCTCCCGCCCGCTCTGCTGCTCTATTGGATGGTAGCTAGGTTACCACCTTATCCTGGGCACGTTAAGAAAACACAGGTGGAGAGCACAGGTGGCTCTGCGGGTTTGCATTCTGTGTGCGTGGCTGCGTTAGTTGATTTAGGCTCTCTGCCTATTAAAAGGACATTGCGATTTTTTTCTAATGTGATCTGTGCCACAAAAACATAATGTGGAGTCCCTGCCGTCGTGTTTTATTCAAAGTGCTGTACCCATATCTACCCGGCAGAATGTGAACTTCCCAGAAGGCGATGACTCCATGTCATTTGATGAATGTATGCAGCTGCTGGCGGAGACATTCCCCCTGGTGGAGGTAAGGCCCATGCCTCATTTCAGAGTATTAACATGTACTCGTAACACAACACCCTCCTCCAAAAGGTCTGCCGCATCCTAATCAAGATTTATGCTTGTGTGCGTGTGATTTATAGGACACC
This sequence comes from Trisopterus minutus, assembly GCA_027122715.1. Lineage (NCBI taxonomy): Eukaryota > Metazoa > Chordata > Actinopteri > Gadiformes > Gadidae > Trisopterus > Trisopterus minutus. The sequence goes on from JAOPUD010000090.1 coordinate 2,295,798, forward strand.
TCAGCCTGCCTGGACACCGCCGTGCCTCCAGTCCCCAGCAGCGACACCCACAGCCTCATGCCTTCCAAGCAGCCCGCTCCACCCCTGGCCTCGCTCTCCCCCGCCCCCATCATCGCAGACAGGAGGGGTCCAGAGATGGATCAGGCGTGGATGGAGCTGTGGTCCCTCCCAGAGTTGCAGGTACGATTCATGTGTTTTTGTACTGCTACAGTGCCACGCCATTAGATGTAGGATACACATTTGAAGCCATTTTGAATTTGATTACAGCGCTACGACAAACAATTGAAGTGAAAGCGAATGGTTCGTAGCATCAATAGATTAATTAACGAGCCTCCACAAGGGTGACTCACAGGAAGGCTTCTGTCCAGCTCATACGCACCATGGTGATGTTTACCGTGGAAATGGAGTGTGCAGCACAGAGCCAGGTGCATCTCGTTCCACCTTGACGAGTTGTTTTCAGTAAGGGAGCACCCAGAGCAGCAGGGGGTTATTTACATGGAGTAAAGCAATTATGAAAATACTAGCTTGCACATCGGATCTTGGGCACATGATTTGAATGTGAATGTTAAAGACACAATGCTAGTTTAGTACAAGTGCTAGTACCAGTTTTTGGTAATTATGTGATAATAACTACGTAGCAGTACATAAGGCTAAGACTGTTTTGAGACATGATTATACACATTAAACTAAATACACATTGGCCTTCCTAGAACTGTTGTCCACCAATGGACCCTTTACAGAGGCGTCAGACCAAACTAGTGAAGGCTACTAACTGTGCCCTGGTACATGAAAGAAGCAGACACGGAAGCAGTGATATGAGCAGCACCTGTGTTTGTCCTGCCATTAAGACTCTGAATAAAGCAATCTATTGAAAGCCTTTTCAGAGTGTACTGGTATGAAGTTTGCGTTTCCTTTGAAATATGCAATGGGTCACATGCTTGTTTAGGGATGTTGTCTCTGGACCACTTCCCATTCCCATTAACAGACAAAGAGGGGGATGGTTGGAGACGTTTCAACACATGAATCAGTTCCACTTTGGCCTTGAGTTTGTTATGTTGTCAACCCATGGTGTAAGTAGTTAGTATGACTTAGAGCTCTGTGCAATGGAGGCAGGAAATGGCAAGTCAAGTGTTCCAAAAGTTCTTAGCAACACCTAACATTTGATTATTTTGGGGGTAAAAGTACAATCACGATGTTTGTGCTCGCACTCTTGAGTATAACAATAACATATTGGAAATAAAGAAGTGTTATTACATTTGTACTGGTCGGGTGCTTGAGGGTTGTACTTATTCAAATGTTCCTGTTTTCCAGCATTGCCTGAACTTGCAAATGGAGGACCCACTGGAGACAACTTCATACCTTCCCATGAGCAGCCCTGAAGTACAAGAGGGAAACTATACATATTATCCCCTGTCAAACGCCACCAACGTGGGGCCGACCCCAGTGGAGGCCTGCCCCCCCACCTTCATCAACGCCTTTGAGGAAGTCTTTCCCGATATGGTCGCACCAGAACCAATGATGGTGAACAGCAACCTGGGCCCCAAGGGTTTCTGCGAGGCCTTCTACCCCAACCCCGCCCTCTGTGCGCCGGAGGGCGTAGAAGCCCATGTGATGGAGCACAAAGAAATCAGCACTTTGCCAGAGCTACCAAAGAAGCCTCCTTTAAACCCTGTGGACGTTCACAACCACTCGCCCCTGGGGGAGGCGCTGGAGAGGTGCAAGCAGGAGCCCATGGCTGAGGTACCCGACTCCGACTCGGGTGTCTCTCTGAACACCAGCCCCCACGCCAGCTCCCCGGAGAAGTCCGTCTACGGCGACGGCTCCTTCGGTTTCAGCGACAGCGACATGGAGGAGTTGGATTTCAACCCCGGGAGCGCCGAGTCTGATTACTCAGAGATGTTTTCCTTGAATTTCCAACCGGACGATTTCCAGCAAAGTGCTCTTATGTTGTCACAGACGGGTCAGCCGGACCCGCAACAGGACAGGAAGCCCAAGCTGCACAACGCCAAGCCCGTCGAAGAGGGCGGACAGAGTGAGGGGCCGTTCACCAAAGACAAGCAGAAGAGACGCTCCGAGGTGCGGCTCTCCCGGGACGAGCAGCGGGCCAGGGCGCTCCGCATCCCCTTCACCGTGGACATGATCATCAATCTGCCCGTGGACGACTTCAACGAGCTCATGTCCAAGCACCAGCTCAACGAGGCCCAGCTGGCCCTGGTGCGGGACATCCGGCGCCGGGGCAAGAACAAGGTGGCGGCGCAGAACTGTCGCAAGCGCAAGATGGAGAACATAGTGGGACTGGAGTACGAGCTGGACTCCCTGACGGAGGAGAAGGAGCAGCTGCAGATGGAGAGGAGCCAGAACGGGAGCAGCCTGCGCAAGATGAAGCATCAGCTGAGCACGCTCTACCTGCAGGTGTTCAGCATGCTGAGGGACGAGGAGGGGAAGCCCTACTCCCCGTCCGACTACTCGCTCCAGCAGACAACCGACGGCAGCGTGTTCCTGGTGCCGCGCACTAAAAAGACACACGCCAAGAGCAAAGACCACAAACCGGTGTCTGCTGATTAATATGGTACTGCATTATCATCGTAGTGATTATACTATGCAATAACTTTGTAGTTACTCGGCTTTAAGAATATGTAGATCAGCAGTGCTATTATATAGTTATTGCTTTCTCCTCCCAAATCTTGTAATATTTTTGATATTTTACTTCTTTTGTACCGCTTTCTAATATTGAGATTCTTTTCCTATATTGTTTGTAAATATAAACTTTCCTTGCCATTCAAATATGTATTGTACTGTATATATATTTTAGTATTTTAAGAAACTCGTTTCAATCACCGTTACTTTGTTAAAGCTTTGATTTGCTACCCCGATTTCTTTTTTTAAATCCTTTGGCCTTTCAATAAACACTTTTCCTACACCACAACTTGTGTTGTTTTTCGTTTAACTCGACATGGCGCTTGGGTCAAGCATTGTTATATAATAATTATCGAATTGTATCTTTCTCTCTGTACGATTTACAATTAATGCCAAAAGTTGTAGGCCTATGAGTCGATCATTGTGTAACACTTGTGCTTTTGTAATCTACTACTACATCTCACTTTTGACACAGGAATTCACAACATGAATTTCTACATTTTATACATTACTATCCTTTTCAGACAATCAGGTTTGTGACGAACATTTGCTGATGCCTAACCGGCTACAACGTAACCATGTAAAAAATCTTACACAACAGCATATTCTGTAAGCCACACACCCATGGAAAATACACCCACTGGCATTCTGTGTGATAATTTGTGTTGATCTAGTATGATCATGTGTGAAGCATGACGACGTCACAATAGTCTACTGGAGGAACCTGTTTACAGGCAGAGCACTTCAGTGTTTGCCAGTGGAGAACTCTCACTCACAACCTTTGTACACCAGGCCCATTTTCCCTTTTCTCGAAATAACCTTTGGTTACAAGTAAAACTTAACCGGAGGGCAGTAGTATGCGTCATAGTATTAATCGGTCTATGCATGGCTCCTTTAAAGAAATAAAAGACTTGACCAACTAAATTGTGGATTACACTTAGGCATAAGTAAAACATTTGAAAATAAAAATCACTTGCAAGATTAATATTGCATTAAACTAATTGTGATGTTTCAGAACATCACAATTAGTTGCATTTATTAGTCAAGTGTATAAACATAGGTCAACGTAGTTCGGAAATGTACGAAAGTGATCCTAAAATAAGATCCTAAAAAAAAAAATCAATATATTGATTTAATTCAGGTAGCTAATGAAAACGTTAACTAGTGAAGTAACAACTAGCTGTGGTAGTCCTGTGGGCATCCATGTTGTTGTGAGAGTAAGAGAAAGATGAGAAACCACACAGACAATGATATTCAAATGAAGATGGAAACTTTATCAAAGTTTATTCTTGACATTTACTGCAGAGGAGCAATTGAAAATTCTGCTCATTTAAAAATAAATAAACACCAAAAACATGTGTCCCTCATCCCTGAACTCAACACTGCTTATTACAACAAATTAAGATGTAAAAACATGACTAATTAAAATAAATATAATTGATTATATAAACCCCTGTGAATAGCCTAGTATAATAATGGTCAATACGTGCAGTTGTTTCCTCAGTGGGCCTTATATTAGTACCATGTGAACAATAAATATACAGGTGTCATAATAAGGAGATCACTTTGAATTTAAGGATTTGGCTGGATGGCCAAGACCCATAAGGGGTCTCGGCTGGGGCAATTTAGTCTGTCCTTTGACAACACCCCTTGGGATTCTAAAATGAACTGAGGGGTTTCAGACTAAAATGCATTTGTGAATTTTTCAGGCTGTGTTTGGCTAAATATGTAAAATATGCCAAATTGCCGAGATGCAAGGCATACATGATTTTTTATGTTGAGAAACTGAGCAGTTGGTGAGCCATTGACATAAATTATTGTCCAAACGAGTGTCTAAGCAGCTCCCTTAGCTGTATCTTGGTTTTATCAAACACGCGTCAGTGAACTGCACTGGCTAGTTTTTTTTTTTAAGAAGTGGCAAACTATGGGACAGAATATTAATTTTGTTGATTTAGGGTTACAGTCCTACAACTCTCATCACAGGATGGAGGAGTACCGCGAAAAAAAACTATGTACTGTATACTGATGTAGGCCTACAAGCACTACCAACCAAACCAGGGCAGTTCGTTTACGCTTACTTGTGTTGAACAAAACCCAAAAGATAAAGCTATGGGAGCTGCAAAAAACTTGTTTGGAAGACAATGGATGTCAATAGCTCCCAACACCCCATAAGAGATAAGTTGAACAGAATTCATAGCGGATTAACTGTTGTAACAGACATAGTCAAGTTACCCAGGGTCTGAACAAACCCGCCAAATCCATTAAACCCTTAAAGACATCAACCTGTGTACCTTGCTGCATTGAAATGCGTATCACCCTTGGCCTACATCCTGTTTTTATTGAATTAAGCTACCTTCTGAACTTTCACGTCGTCCAATCAGGGTATATAACCAAAAAACATACAGCAGTTGGAACAATGTTGTCTTTAGGGCAGAACCTGTAGTATGACATACAAAAGCAGGTTTCGTTGCCGGCTTTTAAACAATTAATATAGAGCATGTCCACCTACTGGGTCTGCCATTAAAGACAACAGCACTCCTTAGAGATCATTCCCGATTCAGGGAGTGGCAGTGTATAGTTGGCAACCTTGCATAATATTTTGAAAAACAAATCTTACCCATCCAGTACCTTCCTTGTTATCAGGTCTTTACAGATTTTCATGAAGAGAATTCCTCTTTCCCAATCTGCAAATCAAGCAAAGCAGTTACTCTTACCTGGTCCATCTTCCCAAGCAAGCTTTAGTGAAATACTCACTCCCTTCTCTTCTGTAACGTCTGAACTCTAGAATGTGGAAAACTGCAGTATTCTGACTGCAATGTGTCCAGGTACTAGTCTTTCTTCGCTAGCATCAGCTGTCGAAAGGGTTAGCTAGCCTTGGAAAAAATGGACGCTCACTACCGGGGCCACGACACTGCAATCTTTCCTCCATTGGCGGTGTGCTTGATGCTGCCTTCTCTCTGTCTCAACATGCTGTCTGGTCCACTGTGCTGGGGCTGAAGAGGTCCTGTCTGCAATCTTCCACACTAGCGATGCTGAGGGCCACACTTGCAGGAGTTCCTGGCTGTTATACTCCTACTGGCTCAACACTTGGAACATGTGAAGTCTGCGGGCCCTTGCCTGAGGACTCTACTCAAAACTCCCTTGAAATCCAACCGGGTTAAAATGAATAAAAATACATGTGGAAAACAAAACTTTTTTTTTTTTTGGGGGGGGGGACGGGGACGGGGACAAAAACTTAATTTTGTATACCTCATAATTACAAGGTATGGACAAAGAAATGAATACACTTCTGATGATCTTTTTGCTGATCCAATGACGCACTGAACTTCATGGCACTTTACTACACAATTTTATTTGTTTTCTACTTACTCAAAATACTTGAACAATCTAGAATTCTGCTTTCTGTGTACAAGTAGAGTGAAATATCCCTTATTTCTAATTCAGACTATTGTTTGTAGACACGACACACTAAAAAAAGGAAATACATAATCTGCTTCAAATACAAAATCAAAATACACGCTTCAACTGAGCATTCATAACAACTTCAACAAAACGTATATTTTTCTAGGTAAAAGGGTGTATGTCTAATCCATAGTTGACAAATAGGTTGATTTAAAATGCATACGAGCAGAAATCTAATCTACAGGAAAAAAAAGAAATAAAAATTATATAGGGAACTGACTTCAGATGTAAAAAAAAAAGGATAATTTTTCCTCATACCATAGGCACAATACATACACTTCAGATGCACAGAAGGAAAGAAAACGTTGAGAAAGGGAAGATCTACCACAAATACGGAAAGGTATCATCTACACTTCTTCACCAGAGTCCTTTGTTTTTTCGCCAATTACATCTCCCATTTAGCTGTGGTTCTGTGTCTGACTCACTGCCTCAATGTAACCTGCAGCTGGCCTGACAATTCCTTTGCTCACCTCCTCGCCTCTCCTGCTAAGAACTGAAGCCTGTTGAATGGATACAGGATAAAACAAAGTTAATCTACGCTTCACCGGTGCACTCTGTACTCTTTGTGTGATCAGGGTCCGGGCAGACAGTGAACTTACCAGGGGGTCAGTCACACGGCTAGTATCGCCGGGAGCCGTAGCCTCCTCCTCCACTACTGCCTCCACCACTACCACCTCCTCCGCCCCCTCCAGAGCCATATCCACCTGGGAAAAACATAAAACAGTGTTCATCGACGTGTATAATTCAAATGCAGGATCCGTCACACAACCTGCCATACACGTGAAACTACAATGTAGAATGTTTTATTAAGGATGCTTAACCTCTGTCTTATCCACGGTCATCCTATTGTCCAACCTGTCTCACCTCCATATGGTCCGCTAGAGTTTCTACCAAAGTTGCCTCCCTTCATCGGGCCGTAATTGGACTGGCCTCCACTGTAGTTTCCAAAGTCATTGTAATTCCCACCTCCTCCTCCTCCACCGCTGCCAAAGTTTCCTGAAAGCGACGAGAGTCGGATTTCAAAGAGAGCGCAGCCCTTCCACTTTCGGTGTAAAATTAATTGACAATGGCAGCCGAAAAAGAACAAAGGGTATTGATTTAGTGGGTGAACTGGAGGATGTACCTCCATCGTTGTAGCCGTCGTTGTATCCACCTCCACCAAAGCCCCCACCCTGGTTCCCATATCCTGGACCACCACCCCCATACCCCCCTCCTCCACCGCCCCCTCGACCTCCGCCAAAACCACCTCCACCGTAGTTTCCACCTGGACAACAAAACAGGGTTCACAAACATTTGTATTCATATTTTAAAAACGTGTCAAACTTCATAACTCATTCCTTAGAGTCAAGTAGTAAACTTGTGTTGCCCTAGGACAATCGAGACGATCAAGTTAAAAGAAGCGTTAATGAAACTATTGGGTTTTAGTTTTTATAAAAGGCTCTGATGATGTAATATTAAAGTATAGCGGTGGTGCTTTGTCTTGCACCCATGACTTGGTTTGGCAGGGAACAAATTTGAAAGGAACTATGATTGAGGGGAGAACCTGAAGTGGAGGGCAGCGCTGTATTTGACCATGCCTAAACCTCAATGCTTACCGTCTCCATATCCATCGTATCCATCACCGCCATAACCACCACGCCCTCCACCGTAGCCACCTGCAAAGCGCGTGGTTATCATAGGTCATCTTAATACTGTGAACAGGGTTAAAGCATATACGAGTGTGTGTGTGTGTGTGTGTGTGTGTGTGTGTGTGTAAAGGCAGGTGCTCACCTCTGAAGTTGCCACCTCCATAATTACCACCCCTGTCCATGAAGTTTCCGGAACCACCACCTCGACCGGTAATGGGAAGAGACTTTCTTTAGACAAAGTTCCTAACGTGACACCAGCTCAACGCAGTACATTCACAGAGCCCTTTAAACAGTCAAGGCTCTACTGGTGTGAAGATACTCACTGCGCTGGTTTGACACGGCGTTCATCTCTTGTTTTGAGAGGGCTTTCCTCACCTCGCAGTTGTAGGAGTTGATCGTGTGGTATTTCTGGACTGTAAAAACCGCACAACACAGCGTGAGACTTCAAAATATTAAATAATATTCAGATTTAGCAATATTTGTAATACTAATTTGATAAATCTATAGATATTCCAATTGGTGGACGCTTTTGTGCTTTCAAATCACCTCACCTTACAATACAATGAGTGCATCCATACTTGACCCCAGAGTGACTCAAACCCCTAATCCAGCAGTGGTAATGCCTTGCTCTACCAGTCGGGGCAGACAGTAAATCAAACCCAACGCCCAGCAGTTTGAATGCCTTGTTGAATGCAAGGATTTACGCTAGACAGGACAAGTCCATCGCCCACGTGTTGGTAATGGTAGGTTCGACGTGCACACGAAACATACCGACTATTTTGTCCACGGTGTCGTGGTCGTCAAAGGTGACGAAGCAGAAGCCCCTCCTCTTCCCCGTGGAGCGCTCCTCCATGATCTCCACACACTCGATGCGGCCGTACTTCTCAAAGTACTCCTGGATGTGGTACTCCTCCGTGTCCTCCTTGATGCCTCCCACGAAGATCTTCTTCACTGTCAGATGGGCCCCGGGTCTACAGGAGTCCTGAAACAGACGAGACGATGTGGGGGTTGGGCGGGGGTCGTACGGCATAATTTCAAAAGACGGAAACGTTTTTCCATATGGATTTTCTGTCGTTTTTGGTGCAGCTTGAGCTCACTTCAACCACGTTACATTAACACATCAAAAAATGTTAGGAGAATGGAAAACTACACGTTGGTATCGATTTTTTTTTAAATCGGTAACAGCTTGTTTACCTCTCGGGAAACAGCCCTCTTGGGCTCCACCACTCTCCCGTCTACTTTGTGTGGTCTGGCACTCATGGCTTCATCCACCTCGCTCCCGTTGGAGTATGTTACGAAACCAAAGCCTCGGGACCGCTTGCTGTTGGGATCCCTCATCACCTGCAAGACAACCAACATCCTTGCATTATTGCATGTCTTCCATAATAGCATCTTTGCCCATTTGGCCCACATAGTACATACCACGCAGTCTGTAAGCGATCCCCATTGCTCAAAATGGGCCCTCAAGCTTTCTTCAGTGGTTTCGAAACTCAAACCCCCGATGAACAGCTTCCTGAGTTGTTCAGGTTCCTTGGAATCACGACACTGGCAATACATGTGAGAAAAACACGAGTTATTACAATATTGGAGGACGGGACGCCAATTACCGCTCGTTGATTGGGCGTTTTACATGGTTGTCCAATTAAATGCTTGGGGCGAGCATTCTAAATAAACACAAGGGTGATTAATTTAACTGTTACGACACAGGGGATCAGCTCGGGGATGGTTGTTAACAACTGTGTAAATTAGACGATGGCCTGTCAGTCTAACCGGACCAGGCCAAGGCAGGGCTGGACTTGGCCACGGACAGCAGTCTTCTCTTTATCTTAACGCCGCATCTGCCGCACAGAGATATCAGCGGGAACTCAGCAGGTTTATATTAAACATACGGCCACGACTTCATGACAAAACCCCTGCATTAACATATGCATGTTCATCACGGTGGTATAACGTGGAGGGTCGGCCCCTTTGTACGCTCGGCCGAGGGAGGCGATGCTAACATGCTAAGCTAAATTACACGGCGCTTATGGCGTCTGACCTGCTGCAAGATAGAACACCCCAGAACCGGCCTATTCGGCCATCGTTTTACGTATATAAGGCATGCATTATGAGCTATTCGTTAAAACTGGTCGTTCATGTAATAGTTTCCTTAAAATGACGTAATATGAAAATAATTTAGAGAGAATCACCTCCATTTCGTGGACGACTACAGGCGCAGAGCGGAACAGATCACGTGACGAGAACGTCCTAGTCCCGCGAGAAGATAACGCGATTTCGTATCTGCGTTATTGGCTTCCCTACTGATGCAGTTATGGTTGGTACTCGATACGGTTTTTTTTTAACACTTTTTATTTAAATGACATTCAGTGTTTAGGAATGAATAACCAAGGACATACACTGCGCAATATATTGATATTTAACAGCTTACATGTATTTAAAATATAAAAAAATTGATTGATATAGGTAAATAGAGAGATGGATGGACAGATAGATAGATAGATAGATATATAGATAGATAGATAGATAGATAGATAGATAGATAGATAGATAGATAGATAGATAGATAGA
>JAOPUD010000090.1:2411310-2423642 GCA_027122715.1 Trisopterus minutus
TATGTTTTTTATTAATACGAACATGATTAATTATAATTATATTATTATTATTATTATTATTACTATGTATATGTTGTTATTATTATTACATTTTTATATAATAGGACTTCCATTATATGATAATCACGGGTAATATATTTACATTGGAACAAAATGGGTTAAATATTTTGTTGACAAATTTGTGAATTAAAACTAACTAATAAAGTGATTTCCATGGCATGGTGAGATGGGCCTGCGTACCAAGAAAACACTGCCGGGGCTTCCAAGAGAAATGTGTTGCATGTGCACTTTTGAACAAAGAGCAAGACCAAATATTTAGCAGTCATAAGCTTTTTAGGTGACCTTTGGGTCATTCAGCATTACCACAAAGTTTAATGAACAACGAGCGGTTCGCTCTCCAATCCTCCACGACGGAGCGACGGGCTTTTTACTCAGGATACACCGAGAGAGGAGTGACTGTCGACGGCCAGGGACTGAAGACGGAGGGGATGAATCCCAGGAAATGCCTTGTTAAAGGCTCCTAATTGAATCCTGAATCTCCTAGTTTCTCTCCTTGAATAGAAAATAATGGTCATATAAAATTAATATACTTAAATTGCATATTAAGCCGTTAAATTTAAGAGTGTCTTCCATTTGGATCTTTTTTAAGGAGTAGGTCATACGCCTCCACATCGGGCCCTCGGACTACATGGACGTGTTATTTTGAGGGCTTTTGAATACATAGTGTCGCGTCTAGTGGCAGACATGGACGTCTTTTCACACAGCAGTGTTTTCGCCTACGCGTTGTTACGGTGAGTTTGGTGCGCACAATGGCCTGTGCGTGGAGCGGTCCATGAGGACGTGTTACGCACTTCATCACAGCCTCTTAGCCGGCCTACGCACCGTGGGTACACATCATAATCAAACAAAAGGTTATTCAGCGTTATCATTATTACAAATATGTTGGGGGTTTTGCAAAATAATATTGAATATTATTGAAAGTCTTCAGAATGAGGCAGTATAGTCGACGACGTTCGTTGTTTTTATTTGTATTTACTGTCGAGGATCAATTGCTGTTTGTTTCGTGGCGAGGCCGCTGCCCCACATTTCTGAGAATATAGCGGATTAGTCGATTTGTAACAGCCTTGTTTGATCCTAATTTAGGAATATTTGTGATAAATATAAAGGTCTCTTGTCTGGAGAAGCGCAGCATTCCTCAGTGCAGAACAGCATCAAATAGAACTTGTAATTTGGTATAATCGAGCCTACATAGAACCGAAACATGGTTCAAAATTGTTGTCATAAATATATTTGGCAAATAGTCGACTTTAGAAAAGCTGAATTCTCATAGAAATCCTTATCACACAACAGTCAGTGGCCTAATGAATCGTAAAAGCGTTAGATTCAGGCCAATCGTTTGGTTTAAACTGGCCTAAAAGAATATACATCGACACATGAAGGTCCACGGTTAAAGTCCTCAGAAATAATAAACATAGAAAGCATCTGCATTGATTCTATATCATCATCGAGAGCCGTGTCCCTCCAGATACACAACCTAATATCAATACATGTAGAATATAAGGTTGCAGGTGAACAAAGCCATAGTTATAACAACATAAATCAAGCTTACGGCACCTTGACGATAAGACAACAAATTAACGTGATTTACGATCCAACAGAACAAAATGAAAAGTTCTGCCCGTAGTTCTTCTGTTCGGTGGGCTTTCATTTAAAAAGGAAAACTGTTCGAAAACATCCAAGCATTCTGTCAGCAATATTTAAAAATAAATATTGAAACATCCATTACAGCTTTGAAATGCATATACCACCGTGGCTCTATATCCATTTAATTGGCATCGAGAGCAATACTAATAAGCATCGCCTTCTTGAATGAAATAAATCACGTTTATTTCCTTGCATTATATTAACCCATGGTTAAAGGTTGCATTTTGCCATGCAATTGCTTACCTGTGTATCAATTCATCATATAGCAGTGGCCCCCTCAGACTCAATTGCTTTCCACGCAGTCTCTAGAATAAATCCTTCACCCTTTCTCTGTAGACAATGCTGTCCTAACCCTGATCTTGCTGTTTTTCAGACATTTCCATATACCAATGCAGACAGTATTCCCGATAGAATGGAATGGCTCGCATTCAACTACCAATAAAAAGCCAACACGGTCTCCGTATTCCCCCAAAAGATCCCTGGCAATCAATCAAGCGTGAAAATGTTGCAGGAATTCAAAACATATAGGTTGTACATATGTCGGGCTGGCATTAGGATTTAGGCGTTTCGGAACCTTTATGATGACAAAAGGCACTGCCTTGAGATACAAGTATATTTGTTCACGTGATCAGATGGTATTCTGTCAGCCTGCTTCTTACCTCACGAATCCATTTTCATAAAGGGTGGCGTTTGTTTCCCCATCTGAGATGCAGGCCTATACCTTACATATAACTATAGCCTATATATGTACAGGTTTCTGAGTTCCTGCAACACTTAAACCGGCATTGTAACATTCTTTGATGATATGAAACAGGCAAAGGGTTTTCGATGAATTCCTTTCTGACTTGTGATTGCAACAATAAAACGTCTGCTGTGCTGTTTATTTTGAATATTCTCTAATCAATGTGTTTTGTTTGTGGGTGTAATAAGCTGTTTTTAATTGTGTGCCTAGGCAAAGTCAAAATAGCCCTATACGTGTACTATCTGATGAACAATATTTCACAATTTTACTTTCACCCTTATGGACAATAGTCACAGTAACAGGCCCTTTGTGTCACCGTTATTAATGCATTTTATATTTTATCAGGATACGTTGTATCGATACCATTTTTCAACAATGGACTCGAACTTAGACTCGAAATTGTATGGAAATAAACGACAGAATATGCCTCTATTGTTTGGCGAGCCAGCAGTCTGACACGTCGCTGCAGACGGCAGCCTGTTCTCCAGCCTTCACGTCGCACACAAATTAATGCATTCTCTTTCTTCCCAACGAAGAATAAGAAAAATACACAATCTCACACAAAAGTGTGAGATTGTATTGCTGAGCGCCTGCAGGATGGAGGTGCGGAGGTGAACGCTCCAGGCTGGGGGCGCGGTGAGTGAGCCGGGGCTCCGAGCAGAGAGGCTCCCAACAGAGAGGCTCCGAGCAGAGAGGCTCCGGGCAGCGGCTCTGAACCGGGTCTCTGAGCTGAGGCTCTGACCAGAGGCTCTGAGTCGGGGTTCTGAGAAGAGGATCCGAACAAGGGCTCTTAGCAAAGGCTCCGAGCAGAGAGGCTCTGAGCTTAGGCTCTGAGGCTCTGAACAGAGGCTCGGCCCGCTAGCATCGCAGCATATGTTCAGTGGGTAATAAAAGTGAAAGATTTACAGTTTTCGCCCGGCCCCCCAGCAGCCCAGCACCCTTTTAAAAAATTACTGCCAATGATTTACTACCAGAAAGGTCTGCCAACCTGCCAAAAGTTCCTCCAACTCCCCAGAATAAAACTCTGATCTTCAATCAAATAAAGAAATACTACGAATTACACACGACATTTATCAGCCAATCACGAAAATACGTGTTTTGTTTTATTTTAACAATATAAAATTGATAATTGATTCATAAATAATTGTAATAGTATGCTACCGGGTGAAATGTTGTCCTAGAAGGAAAGCTATTATTTAAATACTCATGCAATCGTGAAACTGCGGACTGGAGGAGCCTTACACAATTGTATTTAACAAGAATGGCTATTCCATAAATAGTCAGCGAGCAACTCTTTCGTAATTAGAAAAAAAATGATTATTTGAATCATTTAAGATCCATGGCTAACGTGCAAGCATACACATGGCATGGCCAGCGTATTAAAAATAAAACATATACACCCTTACACACACAAATGTGACTACACTGCAACACACTATAAATCTGTTTAGAGCGCTCACATCAAAGGGCGCAATAGATCATCAATTTGACACATATCGCCATTCACTTCCACAGTCACAGAAAAGGGGAAAAATTACCTACCGAGCATCCATTGCCCCTCGGATGTTGCGCTAAAGTGACGGATACAGTCGCTCCGAGTACCGGACCGGTCGGATATTATTTTCTTGGGGATCGCTTCAGTTTTCAAGTCTGATAGAGTCCTCTGGATTAATGACGCCGCGGCGCTTCTAGGGGGACGTGCTGCATTAATTATTTAGACAATCACGTGGTCAAGCATAGAGAGCCTAGCGGTATAGTCTCCGGAATTATATCTCACAATGCAGACAGCACAGTTTAATACATCTTAGGGGGGGCTGTCTTCGCTCGGCGCGGCCGCTACCAACAGCTGGGAATCAAATATGGCCGTGTGAGAGCCATGGCCAACGCGACGACCGGGGGATTCTACATTCGGTGCAATGTCATTGGAAATGGCAGTGCCTTTGGCTCGCGTTTATTCCTCTCAGACATGTAGGTCAACGTGGCTCCCGCTGCACGCACCGGCGTCTCTGACCTGATTGCGTTATGTTTGTGTGCAGGTCCACTAAATGCACTACAGTGTTTGTTTCGCTTTGATGATAGTACCAAGGGGTGAACCACCCTATGCGTAATTATGTAATCATTTCTTTGGATACGGTTATTCCTCAATGCCGGCGTAATCAAAACGCACTACTGGATATACATTTAAACATAATGCTTATGATTGTTTCACGATTTCTACCCCTTGTGGGCTAGCATCACCCCCACCCTTTTTTGTATTCTCTGTTTTTCCGCCCCAATGAGAGGGTGCTGTCGTCTCTCAAGCAGACGGGCGGTTGGTACCCATCACCTTTGTTTACGCGGCTCATTCAGGAGCCATAAGGCGCGTGCACGTGTAACTACAAAGCCACACGCATGGATGAGCAGACAGGAGTTCCACGGCGGCCCATATAGCCTGCACGCGGGCGAGCCCAGGCCTGTTGGTAGTCATGGAGACGGACACACTGCCCAACATTTAAAGGGAAATGTTTTTGTTTCAAATGTCAGGCTGCATCTCGCCGTCCTCCTCATTGTATCTGAATGAGGACGTATTGTGGTAAAGTTACAGGTCTATCTGAGTACTGGGTCTATCAGAACCCAGGTACACCGGACCCTCTGCCAGGCCTGCAGGGAGACCAAAAGGCTTCCCGCACTGCAGGACGCAAATTAAGTGTCGTTAACTGGCTTGTAGGCCTGTTATTTATTATTATGAAGTTTCGCAATAAAAGCGCAACACTGGGAGTTTGCAGAAAGCCATTACAACTAATGGACCTACTTCCACATAGACCAATGGAGAGACACTGGGAACTAAGTGTTAGTGTTAGTCCTACGGTGTAGGATATTGACAGTTGGGCTTTATTGCGTATTGTCAGTTTGTGTTGCTGAGTAGGCCTAGGCTCATGTATTGCTCTTGTGCATTCTCCCATAAGTGTATTATATTAATTATGTTAAATCCCTGAAACCAATAAAACATTCAAACAAATACCAACTTCTTCCAGAACGATTTCTGTCGTTTTATAAACGTTTTAGCCAAAAACGTGCCTGCTAATCTCATAGACATGGAAACAAGTCCTTCACAAGGCTAATTATCAATATTTTACAGCTACACTCATTGTACATGAATAACTAGGCCTATCTTCAATAATTACATCTCCTCTCCTCATTGAACGTCTGGACATTAAATCTATGAGCCTTCGGGTTTTGCCGCTTTTTTGGCAGACATCTGCACCGAGGGATATTCTAATTGCAATATGCAAAACATTTATATTGGCCTATCTTTATATTATACTCAGTACATAAAAGTATTTTCCAGAAGTTATTATTTTGAGTAGCCTATACGAGAATGGGGATTGGGAATTATAACCATATCCTGTTTAATCAAATGTTTCGCAATTAACTGATTGGTAACCAATTAACTCCATAGTTGGTAGAAATATTTATTTTCCAATATAACTTTCACATCTGGATGCACAATACAATGTAAAACGCAGGTACAAAAATAAAATACAATAACAAAGAGACATGGGACAAATGCATTCATTGGAACGGTGCAGGGCTGCAGCTGATCAAATAAATATTTCAATACCTTTAAACTCGTGAAATCTATTCACTGGAAAATAGCTATAAATTCTTGTTTTTTTTGTTAATTTTTTTTTCTTTTCTTACAATCAGCGCGCATCGCGTGTGTGGGAGAAATGCCGTGGTTGCAGGAGGTCAGGTACCCGGGGTCAGTCCTCGCGGCTGAAATGTGTCTCAGGCTGCAGTAGAAGTGTCCCCTGCTTGAACCTGCACGGCTGCCATGGTCGAACTTCACTTATATACCTTCTCTACCTCTCATCGCTATAACCCTCAGCGCGTATTCTGAGAAGTTTCTTAAAACAATCGTCGTTTTGTTCCTTGGAGAGTACATGAGTAGACGTCTCGAAACGTGACGCCAAAGCCCCTGGTTCGTTTGGTGCGAATGGATGTCAATGATTAGGATTCGACGTTAACTAAGAACGTCACTAGGAGTTGCGTAAATACCATGCTAATAAAGAGTTCCAATGAATTTACAATTATAAAAAAAACATTGATCGAATAAATTTAAACTTGCTACACGAAAATATACAATTGTTTGACAAAATAAATAACAAAAGAAAATACTTAAAGAAATAAAGAATGAATTCGTTTTCTAAATATTCTGGAAAAAGATCATTCGAATTAGAGGAATCTAAGGAGCATTATTTTGGTGCCATGCAAGAACAACATACCTTTTATTTCGAGTTTAAGGCGGTATGAACGAACCTTATAAAATACACACTGTTTACAAAGATGTCAAGAGAGATTTATAACCGATTAAGGGCACTCAAGATAGTGTTCAGATACGAATATCATCGGAATGTTTGGGCAATATTTATCAACTACTCAATGCATTATTATACAAAATAAATTAAACGATGTAATACATAGAAACGATTTGTGTGTAGGCCTCTATCGGAATTACTGAACTATGTTTCTGAGTTGTGATGCCACTGATGTTTCAAGTATATTTCGTTAAGTATGGAGTATTTCCATTACAGAAAAATATATATTTTAAATGTATAATTTGAAGAAAGAAAATGTAACCCACGCTTCGAGCAGATCCACAGCCCAGAACCAATGCACATGGACACGAGTGACTACTTTCAATAAAGTCGGTGATAAAATGTATGTATTTTATATATATTTCCAAAAAATCAAAAGTTGGTTTCGTAATACTGCGCCCATTGGAGGATTTAACCTTCTAAAGCAGGCCCGATGCTCGTACCTCCTTTAGGAAAAGGGGTTGATTTTTGACTCTATTCTGGTTCATCTCCTCTTGGGTCATTAGTTCGTTGAATAGAAATTGCGTAAAACGACTCAGGTCCATGCAAAAGGCAAACACTCTTTGTATAATGTACAGTTAATTGAACTCCACTCTATAAACTTGTGATATCAGTCTGGTTCTCCTTCGGAATACTTTGCATATGGCTGGCCGCCGGCGTGGAGCGGCCCTTGGTGTTGGGCAGCTTGTGGTCTTTCTTCCATTTCATTCTTCTGTTCTGAAACCAAATTTTGATCTGCCGCTCCGAGAGACAAAGAGTGTGTGCAATCTCAATCCGCCTCCGTCTAGTCAGATACCTGTTAAAATGAAATTCCTTCTCGAGTTCCAAAACCTGCTGCCTGGTGTACGCTGTTCTTGAGCGTTTGGGTTCGGATCCGGTGTAATCCGGGTTCACTGTGGGGAAACAAGGAAAGTGAACCCAAATGTCACCTATACTGCACAACCAAACAACAACAACATAGCTGAAATATTTACACCAAACTCTTCCAAACTTCCAGGCATCCCGCCCCACCACCACGAGTCCAGGGTAGGAATGTAACTCAACAGTATCTCCCTTTCCCCCTCAAACTGGTCCACCTGAACACTATTACAACGCGCCAGGAGCGCTTTAAGAGCGCCCAGACCTAGTGCCCTATTTCCTGGGCAATAAAAATTTATGACTTGTGTAATTGGTGAGGCCTTCAAAGACTCTCATAAATATTACACTGATGAATTCTCAAGCCCTTTAAAACGGGAGACCCTCAGCCGGCCACCAAAAAATAATTTTGTGGAGGCAAAAGGAAATCTTACCAGTAGTTACGTGGACTTTCTTCATCCAGGGATAAACTACGGCCGGCAGCTTGGCTTGTATCCCGTTTTGGCTCTTTGTGTTTTGCTCCTGTCCACAAGTCCGGGGACCGGTCATTTGGACCGGGGAACTCTGCTCATCCCGGCCGCCGGTGAACGGGCTGGGGCGGCCGACTGCGTCGTGCACATGACCCCGAGGCGGCACCGCGCCGTCCTGCACGGTGGTGGCGCAGCTGAAGGGCTGATCCGCGTAATTTGGCCGTGTGTAGAGCCCTGGGTGCTGCTGAAAGTCTGTGTCCTGCGCTGGACTGAAGAAGTCCGAGCCCTGGTCGGATATATAGTTATTCTGTGAATATTCCTCGCAAGGAGGAAATTTTGGGTCCACATATTTTGAGTTCACCATATACGAACTCATGGCCATTAATTTCTGAAGGTAGAAAATACTAATTTTTCTCGAGTTGTCTTTTTTCCACCCTCCATAAAGCCCTCCTACTTGGTGTCAACTGAATAAAGTTAGCAGACCATGTGACCATGTCGGCCAATAGAGGGGTTGCAATCCCATAAACGAGTAAACATACACAGAGAAGCAATTTGATATAACTAGTTCATAGGGAAATTCAACTATTCTAGAATGTATCCTGTGAACGGTTTAAGTAAATGCATTTAGAACGTAAAACAATGCCAAAGCAATAATTAGACGACATAAACCAAAACACACTCATAACCCCATGCAGCAACCCCAGTATAAACAACATCATTTATGAGTATCAACAACCCCTCCATCACTATAGTTTAGCTCATTTTATTCTTGTAAGAATATGTTTCATATTCTTTAACAGCGTCCGACTGAAACGCTGGAGTTGGACAGCAAGAAACCAACAAAAGCTACAAAAGCCCTGCGGCATAAAAGGGGCGAATAATGACGGAGGACAATTGATGAGCAGAGTCTTTGTGGGGAAGGGGTCATCCAAAAGTTACACGAATCTCATCCCTTCATCTGCTCGTCTCCTTTCACGCACTGTCTAAGACCACTTCTGGACGGCCGTCGCCCTGACAATCAATGGGACAGAAGCGACCCGATGAGAAGGTCTTCCGAGGGAAGGTTAAACCAAATGAAATAATGAATAAATAATACCAGTTTGTTCCGTGATTATAGAAATATATAATTTATTTCTGTTTATAGTGTAGTTTGACAATGGCTAGTCATTTCGTATGCTTACCAAATGTAATGAAAAGTTTTAGTTGAAAGGCCTATAATTCATCATTTGTATACAGGCCTAATAACGAATAATTAATAATATGTGCATTAATGGATAGGTCTTTAGATTCCACTGGGTTTATAATGCAACGGTTTACAGATGAGGGATTAAAAATCAGACACCGTGATTGGCTGGCCTGCATCAGGCCAGAGATGATAATTGGACAGCAAGCGGTCAATACATCGAAGTGTTTTCATCGACCATATACTCCCCTAGAATCGAATCTGTGACTCTGGTTTCATCACACAAATTCGGTTCTACAGGGTATATATGGACGACGGAAGACCAAGTGATCATTGGTTCGACAAAAAAAAACGTCTTGACGTTTGACAGCATAACTTTCACCCAAAATGTTTCAGCAGGAAGTCGTTGCGTCATCACAGGAGCATATGTGTGGACCCGGATTTGGCTCATGATTCTCCATCAGGTGCTTTGTGGTGTGAACTTTGACGGTTTATTATTGGGGTTGCCTGTAGTGCATGTAAGCCTGATGTAGCAAGTCTGCGTTTAATGTAAAAGACGATTTAGCAAAGTCCACACATTTTTTCAAAAGAGTAAAAATGTAGACTTGACCAACTAAGTGTTCAGGAAGCACACTTCTCAGAATATGAGGATAAAAGCCACAGAGGTCAACACAAAATCGTTAACAGCAATATCTGGAAGTTAAATTACTGTTGGTACCACTGACAGTTGAAAAAGTTTCCCAAGTCCTAATGAACTCACGAGGAACTAGAACTCTTTCAATGCAAAAAAACCCCAAAAATAATAGCCTGCAGGCAAAATGTGTTCTGTGAGTCCCAACCCCTACCCTACACCTCTGCTCTCACCCCTGAAATAGCGTTTATACCCTAATACAAGTCAAATGCAAAACCTTCTGTCGTGTGGTGATGAAAGATAGTCTAGGCTTGGAATATCGTATTTATTATTAAGATATTAAAGTCAGTATGGACCTGTGTTGATGTTTTTGCATGTTGGAAAAATATAATTGGGTTATGATGTCCAGAACGAGATTCCTTTAGGCAATACAAAATTACATGGAGGACGTGCGGTGAATCTGTCTGCAGATTATGACATAATAAGCCATCTTGACAATGCCAGTAAAACCTATTGTAATAGATTTGAAGATTGTTAAAATAACAACAACAACAAAAAACTTCTTTAACGATTAAATCAGATAGGTCTCGAAACAGTTCTCGTTCCCATTTCCACCTGTACACAGCTAATTTTAATACTTAATGCTAATGTGGGATTACGGCTTTTGACCACAGCCTATTTTGCATCCCAAGTGGTCAAATTCGTTTCCTTGTGGGCACCATATCGCTCTATTGATGAGACGCCATTGACTCTTGGTTCACCTTGCCCTCACCCGTCCCGCGGGTCAAAGTTGAGAAGCAGACTATCAAAAAAGAGGATAAAGTCTGCATTCCCTTCCTACTGGTCAGAAAAGGTCCTCAAGCAGCCTTTAAAATTGGCAAAATTGTTAATTGTTATCAACAGCTATTATCTACTTTTTCAAAAGGAAAATAGATCGAGAGATAAAGCCTAATGTGTTAAAAGAATATGATTAGGGAGTTTATTATGAATATTACGGGATTATTATTATTGTTATTATCAATACTGTTATTATTATTATTATTGTTATTATTATTATTATTATTTTGAGCTCGTATTTGATATCTTAGGTGGCGTATAGATACCAATGAATCAACAAGGATCATTTAAAATAATTAAGTCGTTTGTGTCTTCACTTATAGAGAGGATATTATTTTTTTCTAAAAATAAATATTCTTCATCTGTTAAACACAATTTAGTTTGGATCATTAAATTATTATTTTTTACTACCATATACACCATACACTACAACATGATTCATAAACCGCCTCTCTAAACGGGCAGGATTCAATTAGGATTATAAACAATTCAACAATGACGTTGTTTTATGACACTGTACAGTACTATACAACTCCAGGCTACTAGTGGTGTGAGATATTATACAGCATCGCTTTGATTCGATCCCCTCCACTGAAATATGATCCGAGGAGAGGCCTGCCCACAGGCCTGCTTCAGCACAACAGCTCGCATGATCAAATGCTCTGAACCGTTTCAGGGATAAGGGCACGACTTTATCACCGAAATATAAATAAATAGTGTCCAATAAAAACATTTAATCAGGACCCGTTAAAGGCTCGCTTTCTGTCCACCAGTTTACCGCACTGCACTAATATAACACGATGCTGATGACATCACGAACGCGTGACACCGTTGAGTCCCGGAGCAGAACTTACCAGGACGTGCGTGTTGATATTGGTGGACGAACGCGTCCATGTTGTGCTAAAATCCGTTAGGTAGCTCCACACGAGTCCAAAGCTCCATTCCCGACCATCTGGATGGCCTTACTAATACACATCCAGAATTATATTTGGCTTGTCAAGTCCGAGGCCATAAAACAAAGTTTAATGGCATCACGTGTTCACCTACAGCCATTCACAGCGCGCCTCTGAGCCATAAATAATCCTCAAAGTTGCAGTTATTGAATAACAGCGATTAGGCCTACACTGATGTCACTGCGAGCAACCGACGTGCATAATAGCAACAGAAGGCTTATGAGTTTGGCTGAATTCCTACTGAAATAATTCTTACTGTAGACTGCTGCAGTTTTGAAATAGCTAAGCATTTTTGTGAAATTCGTTTTTAGGCTGAAATGATTAACAAACTTACGTGGTTTGTTGGACTTATGTTCATAGGGGTGTCTTAGTGTATTTCAGCCTGCATTCATAATGTTTTTCAATTTATCATTAACTTAATGTTCATGCGCAATACTTATGCTCCACCTCTCCCTCACTGGACACTGAACATTGTGTTTGACAATATACGTTGTACAAACAAGTATTATAAAGAGGGAGCCATGTGCTTGTATGTGTGTGTGTGTGTGTGTGTGTGTGTGTGTGTGTGTGTGTGTGTGTGTGTGTGTGTGTGTGTGTGT
>JAOPUD010000090.1:2428735-2439789 GCA_027122715.1 Trisopterus minutus
GTGTGTGTGTGTGTGTGTGTGTGTGTGTGTGTGTGTGTGTGTGTGTGTGTGTGTGTGTGTGTGTGTGTGTGTACAGGAGTAGGTAATTTTTTTATGATAGTTCTTAATAACTCTTTGTGTACCTGTTGTTTAATTATATTATTTTTATTATTCTGGTTCCGGTTTATATTTGTACTCATATCGTGTTGTTTTATGTAGGCCTAGGCTAGTTTACCTACCAACCACCCAAAAATCCCTTCGCTCGTATGTGCAGAGCAACTATAATGTAATCATTCAATTATAGAAGAAAATTCTGAGTGCGGATTCTGATATTATTTTTTGCTGGCACCGCCGTTGGATCCCGGATCATCTGGTGAAGTCTAAACCGAGAACCTCTCCGGTCTGCGTTGAACGGTGTGGGTTTGCGGTTTCCGCGTCACGCTGTCATAAAGGCCTCGTCTCTTCTGAACATACGTACACGCCAGCAGTCCATGAAGCGATGCTACCACAAACACCAACAGGAGACGCACTGAAGACGCAGGAATGACATTTAACAAGTCCAGCCAGCCTGTAAAGAATCAATAAATATAATCATTCACTCACGTATAAAGACCGAAGTAGAGCTTGTATTTATAGGCCTATTCCTATTCCTGTTTGCATTTTGAGGTGAGGGACGCAACAAGAGCGCTGTAGACTTTGTGGCCTATGCAAAACACCACACCATAAAGACCGGGGCCGTTTACATCTAGAAAAACCCCTCCTGAGTGGAATAATGACAAAATAGCCCCGAGTCAATCACAAAGGTTATTTGTTTGTTTATAGGTATGCCGAAACTCGGGTCGTAACATAGCGCCCCCTCTGGCGGCATTGCCCGCTATAGGCCTGCGGCAGCTCCCAAACCCGGGGAAACTCATTTCTATTTTCAATCTAATAGATGCGGTGTTCATTATTTTCATTAGTTCGTATGCAAAGAGCAGGATTGTATAGGCCTATGTGTATAAAAACAATATTATTGCAGCATATAGCCTACATATCACAAGCTTGAGTATTGGCGCCATGGTCATGGTCTCAAAAATGGTCAACATTGTTAGGCTCCTGCAATGCAAATAGGCCTTTTATAAAAAAATAAAAACACTGATGACGTTATGAGCTACGACCGCATTTAACTGCGCAGTGTGGACTGTGTGTCTGGAGTTTGGTATCATGTTGGTCATATTCCATTTTTCCGGCTTAAATGGCACCAATATCATTTGGAATTCATCGTTAAGGTTTTTTTTCTCTGGAGGTTCTCAGTATTTATCCAGGCTCCAAATAATGCTTTGTTTGTGTATAAATTAGATCCTTAGATCGCCGATGCTCTAGAAACTTTTCTGACCCACTCATGTTTGTTGTGACATGCTCTTCTTAACGGTTGGGATAGGGTTAAGCTTTATTTATTTTTTCCACCCTTATTTTTTATGTATTGGCGCTATTTAATGACTTGTGCACCTAAAAGTGTTCCCTGGTGCACTGTCACTGCAAAGGAGCAACGTCGCCCCCTAGCGCTTACATCACCGCATAAATGTCTATTATGAATTGAGTAAATGGACATAATTATCTGTATGCAAGTATAGCCACATATTGATTTATTATTTTCTTTTAAAAATAGCACCGAGAAATCAATAATAATGAGATACAGTTAATAATTAAGCATATATTAAAGAAAATAAAACAACAGCGTGTTACCTATACTAGCCTATATTAACTGGGATAAACCATTTAGTCTACAGCGACTGTGTAGAAGACGTTTAGCTGTGGTTTGTAATTGTCACTATTCGGCCAAAAAATGAGCAAAACGAAAAGGAGGCAGTCGACAGTCAAAGTGAAGTTTTCCCCCATCGTCCAGGAATGCATTTGATGAATAAACGTGACCAACAGTGGAAGTGATTTCCTCTTTGTCACAAGGACAATTCATCGACCCAGACACCCTATAGAAAAGTGTCTCAATTTCTGTTTGTCAGCAAGAGACGCAAACACACAGGAAAGAGAGTTTCAAAGGACGGTTGTAATTACTGGCCTGGACCATAAACTGATTTAGCCCAGACGTCTAGCCCTTTCTATAGCTTTATTATCCCAAGCTTCCTCCGGCTTTAAGGTAATTCGTACAAGTTGAACAATAAATTGTTAAATCCTCGCACACCTCTCTCACTCGTAAACACTTTATTACTAGTTACTCTCTGCTTCAAATCAAGTCCACTTTTTGAACCTAAAGACTGAACGTACATCCTGGCCCTATAATGCACATTAACGCACGAATAATGCTTAACCCTACGAATTTTTAGTATATTTTTGTGTGTTAGAATGCGCTTAGTGGACTAATGCATAACAGTCTAACGTATATAGCTCCACCTGGTTTGAGTGGTCCGATAGAAATACTGTAAGCTAATAAATAAATGAAAACAAACATTTGGACGAATTTATGTTGTTAAACCTGCCAATTGCTTTGTAAATTAAAATAAATACACTTAAAATGTACAGCATAAAGTTATTTATTGAAGCATTTTTTTAAAAACGTTGTCTAATTGTTTTCATGTCTAACAAAACGACTTAAAAAAAACAGGGGCTGAAAACGCAGGCGTGTCGTACATCCTCTCAGCGGAAAGGCCTTCCACTATACACTTTAATTAACATTTTTACAGCAATTTACAAATTCTAACCCATATTAGAAAACAGACGCCCTTATCCTCCTTTGAAACAAAAATAAAAAATAAGTATTTACTTGTTTTTTGTTAAATGCAATTTCAAAAATTCAACGTAAGAATATTAGTTAATTATCCAGAAGTGGGCCTCGTGGCTCCGTTTACCGGATCAAGACACAAGCGTTGGGTGACCTGGAAACCTTCTTTAATGATGCATGTGTTGACGTTGTGGTCTTCTTCGTCGACCGCTGCGTGCCTGCTAGGTGGTCGACCCGTGAATGCAGCCCAGACCTGGGTCCACATCCCGGGCCCAGGCCTGGTCCCCAGCCCGGACCTGGGTAGACCACCCGGGTATGGATCCCCACCCGGACCCGGATCCAGACCCCGGGCCTCTAGGTCCCCACCCCGGGCCTGGGTCCAGACCCCGATTCGGACGATATAATTACAAAAAAGGCTAAATCTAAGACGCTCAAAAAATAAAATAACATTATCGCGCAATCATAAAACGTGAGAAGAAACGGAATCACAAGTGATCCTTGCTGTTCCTCTCCCGGTTCATTTTCTTCATCTTCATCCGCCGGTTCTGGAACCAGATCTTCACCTGCCTCTCGGTGAGACTCAATATACGGGCCACCTCGTAGCGGCGGTCCCGGGTCAGATACATGTTGTACAGGAACTCCTTCTCCAGCTCTAGAGTCTGATACTTGGTGTACGGGCAGCGCTTCTTTCTGGTGGACCGAGCATGAATCCAGTTAGCGGCCGGGTTGTCTGGAAAGGGGGGGAGATATGGAGAGATACAGAGTGTGGGTGTGTTGGTGTAAACCTTTGAAATTAGTTTGAAAATGAGTATAACGCATTCCATATAGTCGCAATGGTTCAGGAGTGGTTCCCGAGCCGCGACACTTTTATAGGTTAGTAAAAAGCTCCAGCTTGGATCCACACCCAGCTCGTACAGTTGTAAGGGTTGTAAATCAACGGGGCTTTTTCGTTTACTTACTTGGGTCAAGTTGTTGTTTCTCTTCTTTTGGCTCGCTGTGGCTCGAAAGATCACTTCCAACGTGAGCCTCCTTCGGCGGCGTCTTCGTGTCGGTGCTTTCGGATACTCCACACGCAAAATCCGCCGCCGCGACCGGACGAGGCTCCCGGGACTCGAAGCCCGGCGCACCGCCGCACTCGCTGCTCTTTGCCTGGACGCTCTCGGGCTTGGGTGCGTACTGACGACCGGCGGAGGAGTGGTGGAAGCCCCCGGAAAACGAGACGTGGTTGGAGAGGGGGTCTATCCACGACCTTACGTATCTGCTGTCCGCGGCGGAGATGTGGGGCTGGTGGTGCGCGTACGGGTGGTAGATCCCCGACAGAGCCGCGCTGGAGTGCGGGTGGACGGAGGACCAGGACGAGGGGAACACCGCCGACTTGGGGGCGAAGTTACAGGAGGAGAAGTCTCCGTTGTCGCCGGCACCTGGTGGCCTTGAGGTCACCGTGTGCGGACCTTGGATAAACCGTGCACCGTACATGTCCTCCGCGTCGTGGCCCATGATGGACTCGACATAACAGTTACCAAGAGTGCTACTGGTGGACATTTTTGATCTCTTCTTACTCATATAAAAGGTTACACTGTTACGGGAAGCTTCCCTCGGAACAATCATAGTATTTTGCTGGCCTCATCTACTGGGATTGGTTACATGTGTCACGTGGTCATATTTACCAATACAGCGAATAAATCAGCCCGCTAATAGCGCCATGTTTAGCTCTGCTTTTCGATATATGGGCAGACTGTGTCCACTCATGTGCCTTATTCTAAACATCTGGAACCACATTTTAAGATACTTTCCGGTTTTTGGTTCTCGCCTTCGGGCCTGACTGCAGACAAAGCCCCGCTGCGCTCAGAAAGCTACAATATCATAACCCAACCTGTGAAGAAAGATGCGTAATATCGGATCTGGATGGATTCGTATACGATGGTCCGGACGCGCCGGGCTAAAACGCCAGTAAAATGGTTTATAGACGACGACGCCTCGTAAAATAAATGTAATAACATGCTGTAAAATAGCAGCAGACGCCATCTTCGTCCATATAGGTTTACCTATAGACCTGTGTGTTGTGTATTTCTATCGAGTGGATGATTCCTTTATGGATTTCATATTTGCACTAAGCAGGTCATCATCACGGCGCGTCCTGGCGTCTTCTGATGAGAGCCATAATTACTTAACGTATCCATATTCTTTATGAGGTGCGTGTGATTACACGCCCTTAATAAAAAAGGAGTCGCAGAAACAAAGTCCATTCGTGGATTGATGTCTGAAAGGTCAGATTTAAGAAATTGTAGATTATTTAATTTTAAAGACCCACTGACAGGTTTATTTGTATTTTTTATTTTCTGTCTCAGAGTTGTATGATCTTTAAAAGAAGACCAAAAAGTATTTTGCAACATGATGGAGGAAAACGAGGCACAGGGTGGGAGTGTTTTGTTGTAAATGTCGAGCAAATTTAGTGTAGCAATGCTGTTGTTACACCACGTTACAGGCCTGTATGGAAGAGATATAACATTAGAGCATGCTTTAAGTTATAATAGTAGGCCTGTGACGTCTGATGTCGCCAAACTTTCGTGCGTGGTTTGACCGAGCTCGTATTCCGCCGTCTGTTTGTTCATGTGTGTATGTTGCTGCAAACATTAAATAATGTAAGCACTACTTGAGTGTTGAGACTTGATTTCTTAGACAGGAATACAAGTTTTAGGCCTGCTCACTCAGAGACAGGCCCGAACACCGATCACACGTCTAATCCCCATGCCATAAGCCTACACTTTATTAATCTCCCCTACTTTAGGCCTGAATCTTTCACTAAACATGTATCAATACATCGTCATGAAACGATCGTCGTCGTGAAACAAGTAAATGCAGTCTTACTTTTACGTTAAATAGCATTGATCAGGAAGGTATTCAGACAAATGCCGCTAAACGAATTGATTTGCAGTAACCACAGCGCGTAAAGCGCAGTGCGGGACGTGCATGCGGAATATGAGGCGGTTTTAAGGGCTGTAGGCCTGAATCTGATCATGCATCTGATCATAACGTGCAATGTGATACATAGTAGCCGCTCTATGCCTGTTTGGTGTTTTATAGGCAGTGTGGTGCATTAAGGCCGCTGAGCAGCCTGTGGTGTTTTATGTATGTCTGACCTACAAAAACATGCCAGTGTCCAACGATTTTTGCATTTAGGCCGGGCAGAATTTGGGTATATCCGTCTTAAGTTAAGAAATCGTTGTTGCAGTTCGTCACCGTGTGCCAATGACAAAATAAATCTAAACTTAATTTAGACGTAGTTTGCAGACAGCGGGGATTTTCATATCTGAATAAAGAAGAAATTCAAAAAAGCATGTGAGGAATAGCTACGGGTCCAAAAAATATTTTTCATTTTCTATGATGTGCGTTACTTTGCCATTGATCCATTACAAACTATCCCTATTACATTACAAAGTACCCCTACTTTATAAAGGAGTCCTAATTCTAGGGTTTCACCGCTCAAATAGAGGCGATCTATTGAAGGAAAGCAAACTGAATAAATTCATGTATTTTGTTCAGTCTGTTTATTGCAGGATACATGCCACAAACATGCAACACAAATGAATATACTACGCCACTTGAAACATTTCTGCAATGGAGCCACTGGCTTGCGTGTAGGCTACAACAAACCGGGCGCTACATGAGGCTAAATGTGCTTTTGTGTGTGAAATGTTGTCTGATACCAGTCAGGTCGCTATACTGCGACATCTTCACATTAAAAGAGCCATGTATACTGAGAACGGAAACAAAACCAAACAATTAAGCTCAATAATTTAAGACATAACAATTACCCTGTAATAAAAGATACCAATAATAAGTAATGCAACAAAATGTTTACCAAAAAACACCCATAGATCTACAATCACAGTTTCGTTCACATAAAAAAAAGGATGATACATGGACACCAACGCACTAGCATCGTGTGGACAGGAGGTGACAAAGACGCTGAAACACTTAGAGGACCACGTTGGAGCTCACGAAAAGGTGAGGTTGGAGGTGAGTTCTCGGATGCGGTTTTCCCGGCTCATCTTCTTGAGTTTCATCCTGCGGTTCTGGAACCAGATCTTGACCTGTCTGTCACTCAGGTTCACGCACTTGCTGATCTCTAGGCGGCGCTCTCGCGTCAGATACATGTTGAAGAGGAACTCCTTCTCCAGTTCCAAAGTCTGGTGTTTGGTGTAGGGACACCGCTTCTTTCGCCCACTCTTCGCGGTCAGCCAGTTGCTCGTTGGTGCATCGTTGTTGAACTCTGAAAGATATAGAAAAAAATAAAGATGCATTAGAATTTCACATCCAGCTAATTAAACACGTTTTACTGGGATAATTGTGTGCTCCTCGGTGATGGCAGTATAAATAATGCAGAGTGCAATGTAGTGTGCCTAAATTAATTAGGACACTACTGATGAAAAAACGGAACCGCTGGTCAAGTCAATACGTGTAGCAGCATCAATTATAAATGAGCTAATTAGTGCATAAAGGGAATATCCTGCCACAATAACCGGAATTCTGTTACTGTGCTGCATCTCAGCGCCTGAAGAATACTTTTCCTTGATTATATTTAATAAGCCCAAGACATTATGAAACTTTTTAAAGTCTCAGCATCAGCTCATAAATTCGTTATATGACATTTAAGATACCATTAAAAATAAACACTTGAAGAAAATAGTTTTAATTTTAATTCAAACATTGGCAGCATCATTGTGGCGTAAACTCAACTCAGTTAATTAATTAATCCAAGTCCTATGATATCCAAACGTGAATTTATGTATAACATTAAATTTGACTTTTAACAAAAAAATGCAAAACATCACCACGTCCACAATTAGGACGTTTAAGTCAAATAAGACCAAGAGGCTAACGATTGGTAACCCATAACCACCACCCGCGTGTCGCCTGCTGCATGGGAAGAGCATGCATGTCCAGGCAGCTTAAGGAAGGCTCTCATTAAACATTACGACTTAAGGGTTGTTTGTGTTTTATACCGGCTTTTATGATGCCGAAGCGTTCGTCTTACACCAGCACGCAATCAAAGATTTTATTGTAGTCTACCCACCTTTCGTTTCCTTCTGTGATACCACGGGGCTGCACTCAGAGGAGTCCTTCTTCTCCTCCGCGCAGGACTTGGTGTCCGGGCTCTCCACGGGGATCGGGGTTCTGGAGGCGTCGCGGGTCTGGGGCGACCGTTCCCCCGTCTTGTTGTCCACCTCGACGTATACGGAGGAATGCGACTTGGGAGCTGCCACCTGATTGAGTTGCATCAACGTCGTATTCGGACTTGGCGTTTCGTGACAGTAATCCGGCTGGTGCTTTGCGCTCGCGTAAGTTTGGCTCAACCGGAAATAGCCTGGAACTGGTATCTCTGGACCGTCCACTGGACACGACTCGGGGAGGAGGGTGGAGTACGTCGGGACATCCGAGGAGCTGACTTTGGCTCTCTTGTCTGAATACATGCAGCAGTTGCTCTCCTCCTTGATGCTCTGTGGGAACGTAACACTTGATATCTGACCGAGGTTTGGCTCCAGCCGGCAGGATCGGTTCGGGTCAGGCCAGTTATCTAGCTGAGGTATGTACGAGTGGACGTTCATCCCCATGTTTTGGTGATTCACCTCCCCTCTCTTGCCGAAAGACGGCAGAAGTCCACAGGTTTGCATTCCGTAAGTTCCCATGTCTGCACCAGAAGACATGTACACCCCGCTGTTTGAATAAAAGCTATCCGTCCGGCAAGCTCCGATTAACGAGTCCACCAGAAAGGGGTTTGCCGCAGGAGAGCTGCTGGAAAAAGACATTTTGGATGAGCAGTCTATAGAGGAGGGAGATGTCCGTGGTAAGCTGACATATCTAGAAAAACAATCTCCGCGCGACTCGGGATGACTCTCTACCACATGACGAGTCCACCAATGAGATTTGAAAATGGCCTTGAGACGCATGCCTGCTCTCCCACCACAGACGCATCGACTCGCAGCTCCGATACGTGGTCAACAGCGACACCTAGAACACGGACTTGAAATTGGTTCCACCGACTTACAAAGGGTTGTGCCTCCAAGCGCACATGGCGTGTTTTGGAGCAGAACTCGGACGCTCGATAAATAAATAAATAGCCTGCACGGAAAATAAGCTATTTAAACAAGTTGACGTTGACTATGCACCATTTCGGGGAAATAAAGTGAATGTGTGCACTCGAGTTGTGCAGAATGTGCAGATGCGCTGTAGGCCTGTTTGGCGCAGAGACGACAGCTGCAACCATCAACACATATCCGCATCGCTCTTGAATTATTTTGTAGGAAATATAATGTACGCAACTAATTGACTGTATCATTATCATACAAAGTTCAAATACATAATAATGAATAATTCGACAAATACATAATCGCCCTCGTGTGTGTTGCACGACTCACTTAGACTACACTAATTAAACATGTTATATATTTTTCATTTAGTAAAGCCATGGTTAAAAGATGAATGCCGTGCCGTTATCCAGGCACGGAAGATGGACTGAATGCACCAGTTTTATTCTCATTAAGGTTGTCTGTAATGTGTAGGGTTTGATTGGCCTACCTGCGTCTTGAGATGGCGAGCAAACGCCACATTTTTTTAAGTTGACGCGTAATCTCTCAAATGCGTAATCTCTCATCTCTGTGAACATGCATTGATGACTATCTATATTTTTAAATATGCCTGTGTCCTTCAATTAAATGGTCACTGATTTGTTAAAGATGTATTGAAGTCAGCCTATTATATAGTATTTTTATTTATTTGATTTCATTTTGAGGAGATAATCTAGTATTTATTTTGTTATTTTAAGATATGGATATGCAGCATTTAAATAATGAATTTAAGAAGAATTGTTTAGGCCTGCAACTTATTTTCGAACTAATTGTTAGTGATTTATTCTTTACGTTTTTGTAGTGCTTACATGTTATAGTGGCTGCAAGGTGCTTTTATGTTTTGATTGTTTTAAGACTAATTTTAATAAAAGCGTCTTCTAAATGACTAAACATGAATGTCAACTGTTCTTCAATCACTCTGCTTCCTTGGTCCTGTAAGAAAGTAATGCGTGGGATTCACTAACAAATTAACAAAAATCTAAAATACATGTTAGGCGGTTCAGGAAGAAGAGCTATGATTAATACAACGAATATAATACTGATGATACTTGTCTATTTTAAGTAGCCTACCGATTATGTTTAAAATACGTCTTTGACCTATAACCAATTCACTTAAATACATTCTGGCTGAGATTATAATCTGACAAAATAAAAGGAATAAATTGAAACCATTTTAAGGGGACACAGATTCAACTAGAGGTATTATTGAGCTTCAAATTTCGGAGGCAATAAAAAGTGGAATAGCATTTTAAGTCAAGTACAATATTTACTTCACAGTAGAATTGAGGTGGTTATTTCTAAATCATTACCTTATTCAAATATTTCATGCATTTTCTACAACTTAGTGTTTCTACTGACTTTTTCTTAAAGGATTTTGCGACAATTTGTTGATAGCCTTCGGTTAGTGCAGAAGATAATTGTATAAGGCTATTAATTTTCAGGGCTTGGAATGAGGCTTCTGAATGTTGAAAACGTGGCCATCAATTGTCTTTATTCATGTGATTTAGCTAATAATAATAATAATAATGTACTGCAATCTTTTTCATTTGGACGCACTGTGCCGGCCGATACTATGTAGGCCTAACTAGTTATACAGAACACATTATCACCATGGTCATTATGATATACAGATAATATAAAACGTACATTAGGCCTACTAGAATTAAGTGCCACTGAATCGGGTTCAATTGTAGACTTCCACTTTGTAAAAATGTAAATAAATTGCTGTTCAACTTAGAGAAGAGAGTGATTATTATCATTATTCAAATAGACCGCTGTTCAAACTAGGAAAAAATACAAATATATAAAGAGGACTTTACATGACGGTTTATATTTATAGATGTTGACAGCCGCACCCTAATCTACGTTATCTATTCATCCAAATCACTGTGCTTGCGGAAGAAATAACAGCCAAAATATCAAATGTAACATCGGCTCTCTGATCTGATCTGCAGCCACAACTCTGCCCTCGTGTGGCGAGAACAGGAAGTGACGACGCAATGTAAAATAGGACGGCATTCATGCGCAAGGATTCATATGTATGTGCCCATTATTGCATCCGAGGCGTGTGTTGCAGAAGAGTGATCCCTTTAATGATCGACCATGATCACTTTTCATTGACCGCAAATACAGTCCCAGAAAGTCAACTCAACTCGCCGCCACACACACACACACACACACACACACACACACACACACACACACACACACACACACACACACACACACAC
>JAOPUD010000090.1:2461898-2473717 GCA_027122715.1 Trisopterus minutus
TATATATATACTGTATATATAGCTTATATATACAGTGTTTTATATGCTATTGTGCTAGCATATGTGTTGCTATTGTTGTATACAGAAAGTGTGAATGTAATTGTATTTAAAAAAATACTAGGAAAATATATCTGTCCACCCATTGTTGAAAATATTGATTGTTGTAAACAAATTCATATAATTTTACAAAAAATATCAAATTTAAACTGACACTCATTGAACATGAGGTGAAGCCTGTGTTGCCTGCTCTAGGTTTAGGTTCTAGGTTTAGGTCCATGACACCATTCCTAGGAAGCTCAGGCTAACATTAATTAAAGCTTGCGAAAACAACTGGGAATACGAGGCCTGACATCGCAGGTCATTCCGGCCCTATAATTTACCATTATTTTTACATTACCTCTAAATGATACAAGCTGATATTGTCGTTAATTGCCGTTAGTTAAAATATAGCCTGCACCAGAATGTACCCAAGGGACTTTAAGATAAGTTGCTTTTTTGAACGTCCCCATTAAAGAAATAAGATTAGGGCAGAAAATACAGGCGTGATATATCACTATGTTTCCTTGCTCTTTACTAAAGCGAGGGTTGCAACCCGTACAACAAAGGCATTGAGATAAATGGAGGCGCGGAGTGGAAGAGACAGAGGCCAGAAAAACACTGTCCACAATAACACGATTAGTCCTGGATCCAATGTGCAGGACGGGGAAAAGAATTCATCATAAAAATGCAGAAAACTGTCCGTCACCTTCCCCGAATTGTTTCTGACAAGAAAATAAATCTCGGGTGTTGTTTAATATATTTTATATTTCTTTATTTCGGTGCTAATAGAAAACACAAATTAAATGTCCAACAGCGAGATAGAAATGCAGAGATCGATGATGCCACCGCTACTGTCCAATCCCCCCTCTTTAATTGACTGTATTTTCAGGGTAATTGAACTGCTTGTTGTAAATTGGAGATTTTATAGAAACGACATGAAAACCACATTTACTGACATTCATCGCATCTTTGACATTGATTATCTGATCAGCGCGTGTCATGCCAACCTCCAATTCTTCATTACGCACTGTTTATGAGCTGTTACAGGGCGACCCGCCCGGAGTGATTGATTGCCTTATTAACGCGTGTTCTTGTAAGTGTGACCGAACTGATTACGATGCATATGTTTAGAATAATGTTTCATTTAGCTGACTGCGAGTAATGCAGGGTGACAGCTGCTGCGGGAGGACAAAAACCTAAACTACAGGGAGCAAGTGGGGCCAAAACGCATTTAAGGTGGAGCTGACACACATAGCAGGCTTCCCTGATTAAACAGACTTAGTTATGACAGATGTGGGAGGACAGGGCTGCGAAAGTTTGACTATAGGCCTTCTCGGGGTAAAAATAGCAGGTGCAAGCCAAACAAGGCAGAATACAGCCCATGTAGTGCAACAATAATACTAACAATAACAAAAATAGGGGCAATCATAATAATCATAACTGCAGTGGTGAGCTTCCAAGTCACCTCCACTGGATTCCGTCTCACCGGAAGCTCTTTCCACCTTGCAGTTTTAAGAGCATATTGTCTTTATAGCCGAGTCTGATGCAAATGACGCGCCAGCTGTTGCCCCATTTGTCTTTGTGAAATGCAAAGTGTGCCGAACTCCAGCATCAAATACCACAACACATCATATCGCCAAATAGCATAGCTTCTCAGTATGGCTAAACCGTGGCTTGTTTTTCCATCCCAGTTAGTAAATGTGGCGCAGGCCTGGCTGTCTGATGAATAGATTTATGCTTCCATTATGCCTGTGAAGTGTTCTCTACACTGTGTTTGTCTCAAATCATTGCCTCTGTTCAAATGTTACTTTCATATATTACATGGCATTAATTCAACTATAGTTCATTAAGACAGAATGAAATGGTTAAATTAACGTATCAACCCATAATGATGATGAATGAGGTATTAATTCAGATACAAGCTGGGCAATTTGCAATTGTGCGCGTTTTGATGGTTCTCAAATAACATTTAATATAACGGGTCATCCCCTCAATCAATTACACAGGCGCACCAGCCAGTGGTATGGAAAATCCTTTTTTCATGCATATGTATCGAAACATGTTCCCAATTATCTTTGGAAATTGCTTTCATCGGCACAAGAACCAGGGGAGGGTCTTGAATGTGGATGTGGTGGTGCAACCTCAATTATTATTTTGGTTGCTTAAAACTTCAAATTGAAACTTTGCATGTAGGATTTTACGATTTGATTGACTTGAGTGATTTCTTAGGATTTTGTAATTACTTTAGGAAAGGGAATTTTAATCTTTTTTCTTGTATTTTGCGGGTTCAACATGTGTGATCTGTTATGGATCCTGTGTGGAATAATGTTAACGTTATAGGGAGTATATATGACAAACAAGACCTTTCGCCTGGTGGTCCTGATCTTAAGGGCAGCGCTTTATGGCTTGATTTCAAGAATTAATAATAATACATATTGTATATTTAGACCAGCTTAAATAAGGGAAATATACACCAAAACACCCATTCAGGGTATCTGGTGATGACGATGATGCTACAGTACAAACGCTTTACAGACAACAAGAATGCACTTTCAGATGGAGACAAAATGATGTTTAGTGACTTTGGATAGCAACTAGTAAATGTTGGGAGGAAGTTGTGCTCCGAAAAGTATCAATATTCCAGACAAAGAAAGTTATGGTTAAAGCTTCTGAGTCATTGGGATCCTCATTGAACAATTTTAATGAAGCAAGTCTTTTTTCACCTAAGTTGGCTCCATTTAGATTTTTTTTATTATGAGTTGAGTCATAATGTAAAAGCAGCTAATGTCCTGCTGAAGCAGTGTGAAGGAAAGAGTGACAGTCCACCAATGGTCACTTGAGTCATTGATTTACATATTCACATATATTCATAACAACAGGAAGACATTTTTAGTTGTTATTCATTTGTGTTATATTTATTTAAACAAATTTGTGATCATAATAATCCAAATTAAGCTTATTTTTATTTTTAAGCATTACAAGAAAACCTAAATTGTTGTTTTGGGGAAAAGTATACTTTGATAGCTAAGCTATGAGTTTTAGCATGCTATAGCTAAAGCTTATAGGGCTATATAGGGAAGCTGGTTTAAGGCCATGAGTTGACCTTGCATGCAGCCCTGTAAACAAGAGCCTATATTTGATATGGGGTTGACAATATCTAAAATGGTCCAAAGAGGGTTGTAGATATCAAATGGATCAAATTATGGCTTGAGACAATTCAGTGATTTCTTAATACGTTGGGAAAATATATCAACCAAAATAACCCAAAGATGTGTCTCTGCCTGCAACTATACGCACAGACAGGAACAGAATCACTCATTTATTTTCTGTGGGGAGTCCACAGCCCTGCCCCCCTTTTGTGGTTGTGAGAGATCCAACACATCATGAATATAAAGGATTGACATTGAATGAAATATGCTAAACAATACCTTCAACATCCCTCATGCCTATTAATATTGCTGGATTCAGATTCAAATATGCAATGGGTTCTCACCTATAATCTATCATTAGAATCACATCCCCTAATTGATCTGACATAATTTAAATTAACATATTTTAGAATCAATGTTTCCTCCCTTTTTAAAGACATAATCAAAATAATTATTCCTGTTGAGGTTTTTGTTTAGGGTTAGGGAAACACCTCCCCTTTTAACCATGCATGGCACTTTGGCCAGTGAAAACAGTTTTAAAATGTGCCTAATAAATAAATTATACTTACTTATTTACTTACTTAAAACAACCTTGTAAGGAGCTGATCTATACGATGCGCGTATACACAGACAGACTCCTGACTTCCTATTTAAAACATTAAAAAACTTCTCTCAGACTATACTTCTATGCCCTATTGATTATCATTTCCAATGAACAACTTCTCTTCCCTGATGGTTCCACAGTGTGCAGGAAGATGTTTTCGCAGGCCGCCTTTTCCCACAGCCGGCTGCTGTATTTGAATCCCAACCCCCGGCACATGCCCTTCATATATTGCTTATGCAGGTTGGCCTCCGCTTCGAGGGATGAAGGTCTTGGTGGGAATACAGCTTTTTTCTTTGAAAACAAAAAAGAAAACAAATCACTTGTGTGAAGCTCGATGTTTGGAAGCCAACCAAAGTTTGAGGAGAAGGGGTTTAAAGAAACACATTAGCATACGGACGGTGTCCCGAGATATCAGAGGCAAAGGGCAGCCTCTGTCTGGGCAGGGAGCTGTTTAAACATTAAATAAATGTATACATTCACTACTTACAGCGGTGGACGATAGTCTCTGCACTGGGCTGGTGGTAGACCAGGAACCAAAGTAAACAGAAGGGGGATTTATGGCTAAACTATACTCACTACACAGCACACAATAAGGTAATGATATCCAGGCTGAGGCAAATGGCGAGCAGGGATCATTATATAAAATCAGAGCGATGTTGAGGGCAGCAGTGTCTACACTCTGAAGAAGGCCATCCATCCTGAGGTATAGATAAAGAACAATGGCTTTAAATGGCGGAGGGGCTGGATCATGGGTTTAGGATAACAATG
This sequence comes from Trisopterus minutus, assembly GCA_027122715.1. NCBI lineage: Eukaryota > Metazoa > Chordata > Actinopteri > Gadiformes > Gadidae > Trisopterus > Trisopterus minutus. The sequence goes on from JAOPUD010000090.1 coordinate 2,466,459, forward strand.
ACCACGCTTGATGCATGAAAAAAACCTGGCTAAGTACATAATAACATCACATACATTTGATGGACTTTCACCAACGATAAATAGAGAGAGAGGAAAGAATGGATTGAGATACAGATAGATAATTGGATTTATTTAGAGGACGAAAATCACTTTAGCCATAGAGTGATCTCTGGGTCTGTTGCATCAACCATCATTGATCTAAGTCTGAGCAGAGCCCAGTCTTTCAGGTTGGAATTTCATTACAAGCAAACCATGACCTTGAAATTAATACCCAGCAGGTGAAGGCTAACCCTTGATTCTGGATTCACCCACTGGATGGTTTGCCTCACAGACAGGAATCGGTCTGATGTTGTCCATAGACTCTCCTCCTTGTATTTCTACAGGACATCGAACACTATCTGGAAAACTCCGCAGTAAGATTGTTGTGTTGAAAAGGTCAACAAAAAACTTAAACTAAAACCCTGACAACAGTCTCCAAGGGAAAGGGGGGGGGGGTCATGGGTTTTGTGTGTTCACTGTATCACGTTGGCAATGTCAAGTCCTTCTTCTGTTGTTGTATGTTGGATAAAGATATATGTATAAATAAAGAATGGTTTATTAATACAATGGACGTGACCTTGGTTTTGAGTAGTGGTGATGGGGTGTGTGGAAATGACAGCAGAAAATGTTATTGACCTTTTTTCTTTAAGGATCTCTCAGCATTTTACCTCTAAAATAACATATTGTTTAGGATATTAATTCAGAATCCAAAAAAAAAATCAATCAATTGTTTTTGTTCTATTTTGATTTAATATCGTCTGGGTGCTTGACAACATGGCCTTTATCCAGTCCAATTTATTCCCCCACCCCCACCTCATCCGACGTTTCCATACGATGTTAAGACCGATGTAATCGGTTAGCGTGAGGCTAGGTTTATGTGCAGCGAAGCTTAGCCATGTTTAGTTTCAAGAGCATTATGATTCCCATATGATACCTGTCTGCCTCCATAGACTATCATTAATCTTGATGATCCTGTGTTCACGCAATTCTACACATTTTCAATCTAAGGTCTGCATTCTTGACACCCGCTACGCTCCTATAAGGGCCCCACGAACAAAGTCAGCAATAGCTGCTTGATAGCCTCTCTTACACATCAGATACGGCTTCAGAATACAGGGAGGCGTGTTAAATGCCAAGCTGTGAATAAATAGCAATATTTACTTGCAAATTAGACATAGTTTATATGAATGTGCAATGAAGCGAACCGGTTCAAAGATGTGAAGGAGTGAATCAGTGTGTGAGCAGTATAACAACAACAAAAAACACAACAAGGATAATTACTATAATAATTTCAGGACATATTAAATAAAGCTTATTATTATCAATAGGCTATGTTCCATTTATATACTCAAATTAGTGACAACACATATTTAGACCAATCATTGCCTAAATACCTTTGTACTTCAACTACTACTACTACTATAGACAGGTCTCTGTACTATAAGATGACTACTGCCAAACATGATATATTAAGAGCCCTATAAGGTGATCAGGTGATCATGGTGAGGTAGTACAGTAAGCTCCCTTCCAGAAGCCGTTTAAGGTGAGGGCAGGTGTGATGGGAACTCACCAGACCAGGTCAACTATTCAGCCAGTGGCCCCTCCCCCACCATTCAAACCACACCCACTTTTGGAATTTAGATTTAGAAAAACTAGACTAGCCAAGTTATATTTGCATTTCAAATAACACATCTTTTAAAACAGCAGATAATTATTTGGTTTGTAAATTGAATAGACAGCAATTCATGTGTAAACAAATTAAACAACATAAAATCATGTTGGGTGGGCCAAAGTCCAGCCATCCCATAAAACAAAAAGAGTAGAATCTTTGTCAACCATGAATATGGAAATGCATCTGAACAGAGAATCAATTGAAAGTTGTCCCTTGGAACCCTGTAGCATCAGTTCCTGCCTACCCTATAATCCCCAGCACTGAAAACAGAATCTCAGGGCAGGAAGGCCTGGTTATCGGACCCGTCTTCAAAGACAAGTTACAACCTAACTCTCCACAATGATCTGAATAGTCCCATCACAACAAAAGTTAATTGTTTTACACAGGTAAAGTGACACTCCTGAATGCATTGACACTTAATAGTGTGATGAAAGATGAGACTGACATGAGCTATTCAACACACGCCTCGAATTAGACTCACGCGACTGAATGACACGTATGCCCAGGGCGATTTGTGGATAAACTAGTGAGGACCTGAAAGGGTTTGGCTGTTAATTAGCAAACATTCATTCACTGTTCATAAAAGGCGGGGAAGGAATGTTATAGCGTCGATCCATTTTATGCACTCAATAATTTTCAGTGATGCAACAATTGTGTCTGTATTGCATCATAGAATCATACTATCAAGATATTTCACTGTTTTGCTTTATTCTTCTTACGGAGGCCCTGTTTAAGTAAGGGCTGGTAGGCGCTATGCGCACTGGTAACCCCTTTAATCTTTACAGTGGCTTATTATATTTTTCTAGATGTTTTCTATTAACACATTCTTGGGGTGTCCTTGATATGTATTCAGCGTATAGTATGGTTGGGGTCGCAGAAGTTAACTTGGTTTAGTGCCTGGTGGACACTGGAGTGTTTTGTGAGTTCACTTGTGAGTTATCATGATTAAGCATTGCACTATTATTAAAGTAGTTGCCCTACGTAGCATTAGAAGAATGCTGTTGACCCAAATGGGAACATGACCCCTTTTGGAGCCCCATTATCAGAGCGTTCCCATTAGGGTGAGCCACGCTGATCTGGCCACGCCCCCTCCCCGGCTCTTACGCGCGTCTCGTCCTGAAGGAGAGAGGAAGCGCTGCACGGATAAGAACATATTTATTCCCTGCCACGGTAAACCCATTGCAGTTTTGTTTCCGAAGTGCTTGGTATTGTGTCAGAGTCGCTACTACTTGAATCTCTTGTCGGTCCGGTGTGCAGCGACTTGTTGCGGAGCGACCAAAGTTGGCCTCAAGGTAACTAGCTGCTAGGTTAACAGCGCTAGCTCTTTTAGCTAGCCTGGGGCTGCTGCTAACATTGCTGAAGTGTCCCGATTTGCCACACTAAACGTGGCACTGGCGCCCGGGAGGGGATCCCCCGCCGTCATAAGAGGCTGTTGTTGGACGGAAACAACCTGTGGCTGAGGATGATTGCGTTTCCTTTGAAGTTTAAAGCGAGGAACTTCATGCATTAAGTGAAGTTCGTGATGGATCTGCAGCACGAACTTCGTACTTCACTAGTAAAGTTCGTGTTGGATCTGCAGGTTGCGTGTGTTTTGCGACACGTCGTCATGCAGCGCTATGTTAAAACACCCCAGGGGGGCTTTTCCTTGCTTCACTGCGGACTTCTGTGTTTCGGGGTTAATGATACAAGTTATTCCGTCCACAGGTTCCGTACAATCAATGGTTTGAAGGATTGAGTAGCAAACATTCAACATGGGGATAGTGGTCTCTCGGTGGAAGGTTTGTACTCGAGCATTACTTCCATTTGTAATTCATATAAAGTTATGCAAGAAGTTTGAATGCAACACACTTATTCATACGGTTGTTTAGGATTATGGGGGACTTTCAGTAGGTAGTGTTGCACAGAAGTGTGTGTATAAAGGCACGTATTTTGTGTAGTATGACTTGAACAACATTTTGACTTTGAAATGTTATCAATACTACTCTAAGCACAGCATAGGATTGAAACCCGTTGTTTAATGACATAATATGGAAACAACTGACTGAAACACCCTCATCACACCGATCTTAACTGAACTCATTACCTTCCAGAGCAAACCTTCGACTGTGGACGTTTTGGAAGGCATCGATAAGGTATGTTTGGACCAAGGCAACACTGATATGTGAGAATGTCGTTGCAGCTGAACAGCACAGCAAGCAGCTAACTGAAACAGCAACCCTCTGTGAACTATAATAGGAGAAGTTCAAACTTTAAACTCACCCAATGCGGATCAGATCAGAGCAACTTCCCAGTGTAACTATCCATCACATAGTTTTATCACATACTTAATCCAACAGAAAGACACCACATTTTGTAACTATTTCATAGTTCCCTATCCCCCCTCCCCCCTCAGTGTTGCAGGGATGCCAGTTGAAGCACTTACACTTTTAATTGTACATTTGCTTTAATACTGACCAATCAGTTGGAGCATGCACTGGTGTTCGGGAATCATTTCTGAGGGAAAGGGCCAAGTCCTATGAATCACCAGACCATAGGCCTAATGATCCAAAAGTGCCTCCTGCAATAATTGGATCTGGAAACCAGACCCGTGCAGCGCACTAAAGCATCTGTTTCCTGCACTTATCGTGCTAAAGAGAGAGCAAAATACGTGATCACAATATTATGGACGCAAAGAGAGAAGTGGCACTTCCCCTGCTACTAGGTTGAGCTAACGCTAACAAAGTGTTTCTGCTATTGTTTACATTTGTGGCTAATAGCACGCACATGGCAATTAGTGCGTGATTAATATTTATGATGGTTTCATCAACTGACAGGTTTTGTCCTTTTTGAATGGCTAATACTGGTTTAGAAAATGGGAACAATATGTGGGTGGACGGACAATGAGCCGCTGAGCTATTATGTCATGCATGTTTGTGAACCACCATTTTGTGAAACTGGGTTGGAGGAACATTCAAGTCCTGAAAGGGGAAACAATTTGAATAATAATCTGTCATAACTTGTTTAACGCAGATGCGAGTTCAACACCAATCGCAGAGTGACAGGCACACATGCTGCTGTAGCACTGTTTTATTCACAGAGTAAAAGCCAGTGCTATTCAGTCGGCACCCTATTTTTAGCAGGGTATTATGGCCTGAGTGTTCCCAGTGTTGATCTCCTGTTAATAAAAGAACAGCCATGAATGGATAGTTTGTTGTACTTACCTGAGGGGGAACTTTCACATGACACTCTTTGTTTACTAATGTTTTGCTTAGAAACTCACACATCATGCTTTGGCTGTGTGGCTGACAAAATATAAACCACTTTTTACCGGTACTATTGTTTTTCACAGGATATTCACAAATTGGAAGAACATGGGGAACAGTACCATAAGCAGTTGAAGGTCTGGGTGGGACGCCTGCTGCTGTACTCGTGTCTTCTCTACCTCATCACATGTGTCGTCGTGTATTTGTGGTACCTACCGGAACAAACCATCGGGCGGGTGATCCTAGCCTTGCCATTTGTCGTATTCCCGTTATTGTATGTATACCCGAATTCTTTTAATCCAATTTCACAAACACAAAAAAAAAGTTTTTGGATTTGAACTCTCTCTCTAAACTAACTCTCTAAACTTCATCATGCAGAGTGTGGCTGCTCCGAAGGATGCTAATTGCACTCTGTGCGTGGAGAACAAAACGAAACGGTGAGAGTTTGTTTGATATGCATTCGAAATTGCCTCTATAATATATTGTGGGATTAATTTCATCTGAAACATTTGTTTATTTTCACAGATGAAAAATTAGAGGAACTGAAAGTGCAAAAAAGGAAAATAGTAAGTTCAGGTATCTATTAAAGTTGTGGTATGTAGAGTTTAGTGGCATATAGTGCAGAATTTAAGTATTAATATTCATAGGCATGTTTTAATACATTTATCATATGAAGATTGAGGGGGTAATTCAGTTGGTGGCAATCTGCAAACTTACCTCTAGATTGCACTAAATCCGACAACTTTAACCTTTAAACTTAATGTCAGTGCTAAATTTTGTAGGCAAATAATCAGAAATGCTTTCTACATAATTATGCCTCCTTTTTAACATTAAATTCTCTGCGATCCATTTTCTGTTTCGTTTGGGTTAAGGAAGCAAACTAGTTTTCATAGCTTTGAATGGTGTTGACCGGTATTTCTTATTTATCCTATCCTCCTTCAGCTGGAAGACGTTATGGAGACCGAGACCTACAAGAATGCTAAATTTATTCTGGAGAGATTTGATCCGGACTCCAAGAAAATAGTAAAACAACACACTCATTTTCATTTCACCTCATTGATATTCCTGCATGGGTGAACCTCCCTAATAGAAAACCCCTTTTTCATATTCAGGAGCTGAATTCCTCCTTCAATTCCATCCAGATGACTCCAAAACCCGGACAAGGTACCCAGCTACTATCAACACACAACCCACACAAAGCTGAAACTTTTGTTTTTCTGTGACTCTGTGACACTCCTTGATTCAGGGACACTTAGCCGAGTGATGAATGATTAACCATCAGACTGACATGATGTAGCTAATACTCCATAGCCCACTAACCACACTCACCGACTACGTGGCGCATCGAAGCCCAGGGTGATATGTGATTAAACTAGTGTGTGCATGCTATGACCTGAAAGGGTTTGACTACTAGAGGCCAGACATTCCTTCACTGTTCATTAGGGATCGACCGATATGGATTTTTTTGGGCCAATACGATGCGTTTCTTTTAATCAGCCCTAGCCGATGACCGATACGTCGATACCGATTTTCTTGAGCCGATACTACCCTGAAAATCCAGACTTCTTGCGAGAGCACAATTTGCTCAGCGTGTCACTTTGGGAACGAGCATTATACTCACTCCCCAATTCCCCTGCCCCAGAACATTAACCAATCACATCGGTGTATCTGATATAGGCGGGCCATAAGCATTGCTGTTTTACCGACCGGGTACGGCAAGAGTCTTATCTATTTGTTAGCTCTGCTGGTCTGGATACGTCTCCCCTTGTATTCTTCTGATTGCTCGTTGTGTTATCCAATTGAGTGGAGTGATATTTTCAAATGCATGCTTGGTGCCGCCACTGGAGTTGGGCCATTTTCATTACACATTGCCAGACCCTACAGCTTTCGGATGTGGGTCTGGATTTCCTGGCTAAGCCGATACTGCTTTTGCTCCCTCAATTTACATCATAAAAATGACACAATGATAACAAATGTTATGTCTCAATAAAAAAAAGGAACATTTATTGAAGTGTCTGTAAATCATGCTGGGAAAAAATATTGAAACAAAATAAAAATATATAAAAGAATCGTCCGATACCGATACACGTTAAAAACTCCAAATATCGGCCGCCACTACTGTTCATACAAGACGCAGACCAATGTGACAGCGTCCACCCACTTATGCATGAAATACTCTATCACCCCACCAAGATATCGAAGTGTTTTGCTTTATTATTAGTTTTTATTATTAGTTCTCCGTGACCATTCTCTCTCTCTCTCTCTCTCTCTCTCTCTCTCTCTCTCTCTCTCTCTCTCTCTCTCTC
>JAOPUD010000090.1:2518817-2534892 GCA_027122715.1 Trisopterus minutus
ACACACACACACACACACACACACACACACACACACACACACACACACACACACACACACACACACACACCTGCACCGTTCATCAAACACGCTTAACAATACAGCGGGCCGGACGACAACGCAATTGCTCTGATGAAACGGACGGAAGACTAAAGTCAGCTGCTGGCTTTAATCACCGATGCTGCTAATCTATAAAACAGTGTCATGGCTCTTGATTAAAGTTGTATTCCACTCACAATTGTTTTATGTCCCTGTGTATGTGTGTGTGTGTGTGTGTGTGTGTGTGTGTGTGTGTGTGTGTGTGTGTGTGTGTGTGCTTGTTGTATGTGTGTGCCTGTGCCTTTGTGTTTGTGTGTCTCAGTGTGTTTATGTGTGTGTTTCTTAGTGTGTTAGTCTTAGTGTGTGCATGTGTTTGTTAGTGTGTTAGTCTGTGAGTGTGTATGCATGTGTGTTTGTGTATGTGCATGTGCATGTGTGCGTGTGTTTGCATGTGTGTGTGTGTGTGTGTGTGTGTGTGTGTGTGTGTGTGTGTGAGTGTGTGTTCCCCCAGTAATAGAAGTAGTTAGGGCCAGTGGGCTGTGCTGGCAGCTGCTGATGACTGGTCACGATGGGGCTCTTCATGTTTGTAATTGCATTTTGTCACCTACAGAGGGTGTTAAGAATCCTTGTTAAGAGCTGGGAGGAAATCGCACACTAACAATTATTGTTGAGCAAATTACCAGGTAGGCAATATCTGTGCTGTCAGAAAAGGTTAGGACAGATGAGAGGAAAGAGATGGACTCTTCAGACATTCATCATGGCCCTAGTTGCCACTCCTAAATTGGAAATTTGGAGGGGAAGCATCCTCCATTTTCTCACAATTTGATTGAGTTAGTTCTGATTACCGTGGTGATTGACAGCACGGGGTCTATCTGTTTTTCACATCATTAATATTCATATTCAGTGTATTCTCCTATATATTCCTCGTTCTCTCTTCTTATACATCTGTTGTGAAGGCCTGGCATCAGCAGCAGATGATGCACCGTGCCTAAAACCAACAACAATAACAATAAACACACACTGGCCAGACTGATTACCCTGCTCGCAAAAATCATGTATTTATGAATCAGATAAGCCGTATTGAGATATTTACCCGGTATAAAGATGGGGATTGTTTTATTTTATTTCACTATCTAACGTTCCGGCGCAATTTATCTCATTTGCTCGACACTCTGGGAGACACTGATTCTTCCTCCCGTTGTAATGGGAAAGTGACGCGTCTGTGTATAAAATAAACTATCTGTTGTGTTTCTGCGAGAATCTATCGCGATCTAGGGCCCGGCCGCCTTGCCCTTGCTCATTGGCAACCGCCTTGTCCTTTGGATCCCATTTATGCCCAGCTATAAATTGAATTATTGAATAGCTATTGTTTTTGCATAAAACCAGCGAAGCAGTAAAGGGGTAAGAGTCAAGGAATCATAAAAACAATAAGGGAAGGGGTGTAAGGAAGGTAGCGCTACAATCAGGGCGGTTCAATATTTAGCACCACGCCGTAACCCAGCGCCTTAATAGGACATGCTCCATGTGTATTCATGGATTGCAAGTGTTTAGAAACGACGCGCTCGCCGCCCTCTGGCTTTATTGCAGGAAATGGAAACCGCCGTGGATATTATCCGCCATTGATTCAAAAGTTTTACTCTTCCAAATTAATTTCTTTCCTTGTTTATTTCCTGTTTCGGTGTTTGGTTTGCGGTGGTGGTCGTAGTTGCGATGTGAACATTGTCAAAACACGGGGCCTGCGTTGGATTGAGGTCTGTATCTGGCATGTTCATCGTGTTTATAACATGTTAACATCCTTTAGGCTGTTATGTTATTAACTATCATAACAGTGCACCACCACCACTGTTCCCCTCTGCAGGTCTCACACGCACAGTCTCTGCGTCGCCATTTGCAAGCTGTGGCCGCGGTTGAGTGAAGGCGAGGCCCGGTGTTATGGCCGTGTAGGACGGTGTTTTTACTGTTGTTATTTTCCAGAATGGTCCCATTTAGCCATTTAATTGAGGCTCATGGGCTCGGCGGGGGGAATGACCCACCGGGGAATACGGTTTGAAGCGTCTGTATTTCCGTAGCCATTACGGGCTCCCCACTCAATTAGAATGCATAGAAACCTGACAGGCCTAACTTACGAGTCTCTGGGTCGGCGTAAGCCCGCGCGATAAAGGCAGACGCGTGCTTAAGCTACAACACGAGACAACTTATGTCCACTTTAGGATGGAAGTCATTGCCCTGTAAAACTTTGCTGCAGGAGAACACCAAGTCAAATGTGGATGAAGGGGGCCGGGGAAGATGGGATTTCACCAACTGCTGCTCGGATGAATTAGTGTGCTGTGAGCATGTGAGTGCAGGGGAGGCTGTGGGGATAAGTCTTGCTTGGATCATCCAGAAACAACATTAAAAAGTTACTTTGTAGTCATGTGCCATACCTGGGAGAAGATGATGCTGACAATCAGAATTATGATGCCAGAAATGCACTTTGATTGCTGTTTAATTTTCTTTTGCTGATCTCTTGCCACCACAATAACTCAGTATGAGAACAGACAGATTCTATTTGCCAGGTAATTAATAACAGACTGCTGAGGCGAGATTCAGCTATTATTTCTAATATGTTGTGAGGGTTTTTTTAGAAAGCACCTTTTTCAACGGTACGAATGCATTCATTTATATCTTGTTATTTTGTAAATGCTTTTCCAGCGCTTTAATTTATATCAAATGAACAGGAGTTTTCTGCACAAACATCACTAATCCAATTCTGAAGAGAAATGGCTGCAATTTGAAGGTTACCAATTAGACCATATTCATTGCAAATATAAATCCATATATCACAATATGGCAATTTTGAGTTTTGATTAGGCTGGGCATTGTGTTGAGTTCCTATTAGGTAGGCAACTGATTGTTCATAATAATACTCTCAAATAAAACATATGTTAACATAATTTGATAAAGTATTCATATGTTCTTTGTCTCTGTAGTAATGTTCCCAACAGGCATGAGAACTGCAAAAAAAATAGGAGAATTACACCAGAGCGTTGCATTTTGGGTAATGGACCACACATTGTGGGAGGTCTCTCCCGGTGGCCCCTCATGCACCACTAGTGGTAAAACAGGTGGGGGCACGCACAACAAAGGGGGCACCAGCCATGCCTTCAAGGTGGGGGCCCATGATAGGTCACGGCTGCTGTGGCTCCTGACAATATGACAGATTAACGACAGGGGGGTGAGCCCAGCACTTTCAGACGCCCACAATCTCAATTATGTCTGTCTTAATGTACACTGAACAGCAGCAATCAGAGGGCCACGGACGGGGTAAACACACTTGCAGGAAGCAGACTAGTGACAGGATAATAAAGTGCTGTGATTGATTCGGCCAGCTCTGGGCTCCATCGCTTTATTGTGTGGGAGGAGAGCTGCCAGATTGTGCAGGTCTCTGTGATGGTGAGGCCTCCTTCATTTCCCACCCCTGCGTTTCCAGAAACGCTGAAACTAACGGAAACTACACCGTTGTCTTGATTTCCACGTGGCCGTGTTGACTAGTGGAATTAAAAATCTAAAAAATTCTAACCCTATCTAAATACAACTGCACTCATAGTCCAATGTAAGACTATAAATATAAATATAAAAATTAATTGAATGGGAAGGTCGTAAAAAATCAATATGGAATGGTACAATCAATACCTGCACCCATATCGCGTATACAGTATGTCGGTGTGAACACTCATAGGCATGGTGAAGGTAGTCTGCGCTATGTTAATGCATATTAAACGGTCCAGTAAAACGTGGCTAATAAAGCGCTGCGGAAGCGGGCCTGGCCTGACACCTGGGCCGAGGCTGAGCAGCTTCAGGACCCCATCACCGTGTGTTTATTGTCCCTCTGAACTCGGATGTAGGTCAGACCGTAAAAAGCAGGAAGGACTCGTTGACTTTATGTAGCCATTTGACAGGCTAGTATTGACACCCGGCGCTAGTGTGCGGCTGGAGCACCCAGTACGAGACCGCAGTAAGCAGTCCACAGGCGAGGAAGCTTTGAATAATGGATTGCTGCTTGGAAACTTAATCATAGTTTAGTGTAATTTAATTCAGCACAATAAAACTCCACCATATGTGCCCCATAAAAATCAACAGTGTTCCATATGAGTGCTAATGCGTATTAAGTAAACATGTCTCGAACATCAGTTTATATGCAACCAGACTCACATGACATTGGGTGTGGTATGAATACTAACTAGCTTGTTTGATTCAATCTTCGGCGTGTCTTAACAGCAGCGGCGTTTGTGAAATTGATGTTTTTTACTGTAAGTATTCGATGATTCTGTGTATTTATCATCGTATTTGAGCAACGTGATGCTCGTGCTCCCAAGACTCAAACAACAAATCAAATCTGATTATTTTAGGATGCAACTGTCTTTTTTTATAAATCTTTAGGGACGTGTTGAGCTTTAGAATATATATACTCCATCAAAAGCTCAGATTGTACTCTCTGCAGTAAAGATATGGATTGATTAGAGGAATACTCTTCCTAATTCGGCCCTTTATATCATATTTAATTGCTGTGTTGTTCACTGGACCATGACACAATTTGACTGCATCATACTTGTAATCTATCCTGTGTGTGCCATATGTCCATCACATCTCTCCACCATATGCCTTTCTTAACAACCTTCTGCCTGTTTGCAAAAGGATGTGTGCACATATTTGTTGTTTTCAAAATACAAAGCGAGGACTATAAAAACAAAGGGTTAACCCTATTCCATTATGGTGGCCAGATCATCTTTTAGCCTTAGGTTGGCGTTTACCAATGTGTCAGACGCCATTTTGATTGTAAATCTCAGTGACCTTGAAGTCACTCGAATCGGCCATAAACTAATCATAGCAGGCCTGTCTCTTCCAGACAGGTTCCTGATGTTGAAATCATAAAACACGTTCATTAAACCCTGTGAGCCCAAAATTTTCGTAAAACATACTGTACATTTGAACATGTTGACAATTAAATTAGTAGATTTTCTGTTCTGAACTAAATGTACATTGAGTTTTCTGCAGACACAAAAAAAACCTTTTTTCCTTGATTAGAATTGAGATCTAAAGTGAAAAAAATAGGTTTTAGAAGGAATTACATGAATGTGTGAATTATCAAACGATTTAAAGGTAAAAAACATACATTTGGACTTCATGGTATCTGTGAATAAAGGTGTGCTAATCCAACGCCCAACTGCAATACATGCACCACGATTTTGCATGGATTTAGTGAAAACTCAATGTCCTTAATGTTCAAATCGAATGTTCTTGGCGTCTGGTCGCTCAGTGCACTCAGGCTTTATAGCAGGTTATTGGATCAGCTGGCTGAGAGGTGCTCGCTTGACCCCAGCAGTTCTAGCTGGGCTCCATTAAGGTTCTATTGTCTTGAGAAGGGCATGGTGGTGGTGGTGGCGGTGGTGGCGGTGGTGGCGGTGGTGGCGGTGGTGGCGGTGGAGGTGGCGGTGGTGGCGGTAGCAATGGTGGCTCTGGTGTGTTGTTGCGATTCATTTTTATAGACTTGGATTGCATTGATCTCGATAATGGACTGCTGCTCCACCCAGGGGTGGAGGTGGACAACCTGGAGACAGGAAGAGGAGGAGTCAGACCCCCCACACACAACCCAAGGTACAAGATAACAACACCTTTTTCACCTAGACAATACCGGGAACTTTTAAAACAACACCTCGTTTTAAAAGTCGTTAATCATTCAAATGTTGTTGATCATTCCCCCTACCGCCTGCTTTATCTTGCGCTTTTAAGACTGAGTAACGTGGTCAACACCTATCCACCAGTCAGGTGCAACAAACCGGGCTAAGCTAACATGTTGCTCTGAGACAACGTAGCCTCCAGCTCAGCCGCGGCGCTAAGCTATTCATCCCCGGTCTCCGTGGAACCACTGGTCTCCACGCTGTTCTCCTGTACTCTGGGCTTTAGATTAGCATGAAGCCATCAGCTAGCGATGCGGTCCCGCCCTGCCCTGCTACCGCTGTCAGACACCCCCCCCCGCCTCCACCCACACCCCCACCCCCAACCCCCACCCCGGGTTGTCAGCAGCACTGACGCGGAGCTGTAAAAACCTTTTCCCCCTCCTCCTTAACAACTGCACAACAACCCGCGGCCGGCCGAGGTGCCTGCATCTCTGAGGCCTCTGACAGGACGTGCAGCAGGCACAAATTGTAATTCATAAAGGTTAAGGGGGTCAACGCCTTTTATTACCAGTCTGAGTGCATCCAGCTTGATGGGGCCGGCATGCAAATGGAACGTCTCGCGCTGTGTTCCACGCACACAATCAGACAGACAGAGCGTGCACGTCTCAGCAGGGGGGAGGTAGGTAAAGGAGGGGGCGAAGACGCGGGGTGGGGGTGTGTGGGTGTGGGTGGTGCCTCTGTGTGTGTGGGAGGGCATTTATGGTGCGTTTGTGTTTGTGTCTCTGCTTGTGTGCGTGCGTGTGGGTGTGGGTGTGTTTGCATGTGCGTGTGTGTGTGTGTGTGTATGTTTGTGCATGCATGGTGCCTGTAAGGCTATGGGTGTGTGCATATGTGTGTGTGTGTGTGTGTTTGCATGTGTGTGTATAGGTGTGCATCCATGGTGCCTGTGTGTTGGTTGGTGCATGTCTGTGTGTGTGCGTATGTATGGGGCCGGTGTGTGTGTGTGTGTGTTTAACTGCTCCCGACACCTTCCATGTAGGACCACACCACTGCTGCCCTGTTAATTAGACGCTGTGACAGTGACCTCTTTAGTAAATGACCATTCTGATGTGTGCTTTCTGGCAATTAATATTTTGTTAATGTTCATGTTTTATTATACAGACAGCTTTGACCTAAGACAGCGTGTCACTAAGGCCTATTACAGTATGTGTAGGTTTCTATCTTGCTTTGTTTTATAGGTTGGATGTATTAACATATGGTAAAATAATTTTAATATACATTTATCACACATCATATGATTGTGGTTTGCAGAAGAACATCACGTCAAAGAATTCATGAGCTTACAGCCCTGGCTGGTATAATTTAAAATCAACTAATGTGTTTTTACACATTAGGAAGGTTATATAAATATCATATGAACAATGTATCTACACAGACCTATAAGTACTAAACTCTTAGGGTGCTGAATGGCACCCTCTGCTGGACGTTGAAGAGAAAGTGTCTGTGTCTGTTTGGTCAATGTTTCAAGAGGTGAAGTTGTGTTGATTTGAATTTCACAATATAACTCTTTTCAAAGCAGCATCATAAAGCTTTCAAAAATAAGATAAATATTTTTTGCTTGTGTTATTTAATAGCTACATTTCGAAGTGTAATAGCAATTGTACTCAATTGTTGAGTACTTTAATGGAGAATAAAGAACAAAGAGTTTTAATTAAATTACCGAACATGCAGAAATCATATATCTTCTATCATTTAACACAGTAAATAATACAGCAAAATATGAAGATTGTTTCATGAATTGACAGCGCCATTCCTAAAACATGAACGATCCAATGTTCCCAGTGAGAACGACATTAGCAAACACAACATTTCCCCCGCTGAGATCATAAACACACAGCCGGTCAGAGTCAGCGTAGCGATGCTGATGTCCTCTCCCAAACCAGATGTTGTGGAATTATTCATCAGGATTATAATTCTCCTCAGAAGGCCACAGCTCCGCCCTCTGTCTGAGCGTTGCAGGTTCAGGATGAATGGGTTTCTGCTCGGTATCGAGTCTGAAACTCCCACCTCCCACCGGTCAGAGGAGTCTCTGTAACTGCTAGAAACCACTGAACACGATGAGACCTGACGAATGACCAGAGGCTCTGGGCTCTGGATTATTGGTAACAACCACTCTACTCGTCACCACTGATGGGGGTCAATTGTCTGGGAGATTGGATTTCATGTTTGTAAGTGGTTTCAACAATGAAGAAAAATAAATGTGTTGGCTTCCTACAGCATTTCTAAACATAGAAAACCGCTGGGATGGTCGTTTCAAATACCGATTGTGTTAAATGCTCTACACAGGTATAATCATGGCCTATTTTATCACATCTTTACTACATCTTAAGTAGTAAAACAAAGTAATGTAATCCTCTAGTCCTAAGGCACTAGTTTAAACTATCGATGATGACCCAGAGTTTGATGACTTTGAGTTCAAACTATTATTTATTATTATTATTATTATTATTAAATGTGTCTAATACCAGTATAGCGTACAGTTTATGGTGTTGCCTGACCACAGCTCTGAACTGTGTGGAAGGAAGTCAACATATGTGGGCAAACACAGAAGTGAGTGTAAGATAGTGAGGAAACGTGACACCAGGGGTCGGTCTGGGTCAAGCGCCCAGCGAGCATGTGGTGTCCTTGCTGGTGTCCTTGCGATGGCATGTGTTCCCTAACTGGGAAGTTGAACTGGGAAGACTGGTAACAATGTTACACTGAACCGGAGGACATTTGGGGGAATAAATAAGAAACAAATGCTCATGACACACGTGGTATGTGTTCCTGGGTCCTTGAGGTTTCGTCTTTGGGGATTGTACTTGAGACAGTGATTCAGGAACCAAGCTGTTCAGACTGTGGGCTATAAACTCTGGATTGGAAGCGTAGGATGAATAAGTAAAGCGAGACCTGAGTGTACCTTTACCTGCATCTGTTGAACAGGACGACAAGTCCTATATTGGCTACATGTCGGACTAAAGTGCGACCTAACTGGTTCTCTGACTATGTGTGCTTATGAACATACAACGCATGTATGCCTGTGGGTCGCTTCATGACATCTGCAATGGCAAGTGGGCAAATGCACGGACGAGAACAAAATAATAAGGAAACATAACAACGCAGCAATAAGGAAGATAATGACCAAACACAACCCAAATCAACAGTTTAATGCCCCCTATCATAAAACCACACAAAAAAGATATAGGCCAATAAATTGTAAATTGTCTTTGATTAAAAAAAAAGAATTGTATGTAAATAAATAAACGATTAATTCAATCCTTACAAATCATTTTTGCGATATATGACTGAAATGTCTATGAGCAGTTCCTTCTGTCTAATAAAGTTATTCTGAATGACCTTTCCCTGTCATCATCCGGGAGTCTCCAAACGTCACTTCGCGCATGCGCAGACGGACAC
Source organism: Trisopterus minutus (assembly GCA_027122715.1). NCBI lineage: Eukaryota > Metazoa > Chordata > Actinopteri > Gadiformes > Gadidae > Trisopterus > Trisopterus minutus. The sequence continues at coordinate 2,527,970 of JAOPUD010000090.1, forward strand.
TGTGGAACGACCTCTGCACAGTCGGTGAGTTGAATGGCACTTTCTATCCGAGGGCAATACTTGTAAATCCTCATTCATCCTCTGTTCCTATCGAGCCCTGCTCCATCCAAGCGGTAGAGGCGAGCCTACAACACATAGATGCACACTCCGCTGCTTTTATTTCACGGATACAGCATTTGAACAAACATTTGACCTTACTTCTGTCTTGTCTTCATTCACAGAAATACCCGGGCTTCTACCTTAACTGGTTAATACTACCTACCCAGAAACATGTACGCCTGTGCGAAATTCGTCTCCACGCCAGCTCTGGTGAGTCTATTAATATTGTTTTACGTATTAATTCTATAGTTTGGCTATCGGGTTGATACGTGTCAATCAGTGTGAGGGCCTCCGGTTGAACTTGAGTGCTGCAGAAGGGTGTCTGCAGGCTAGGCCAGAATGCTAACTGTCAGCTAGCATGTCGGCCTTTCTGTTATGTAATGTGCGTTGTGTGTTACCTGGTACACATTAGGTTGTGTTTTTGGTTAAATTGCATGCAGTAATATCCGCAGAGTTGTGTTCAGTGTAGCTTTAGCTCGGCTGGGTGTCTGTAGCTAAGGTCACCTAACGCCCTCCTCGTCTGCTGGTGCAAAGTTCATCCGGTTTGCTGGAGGTTATTGCACACAATGCAGCTGTCAGGGTTGCATTTATCGTTCATTCATATGTTCATTTATTTATCACTGTTTAACTGCTGCCCTTGTCAAATCTGCAGCAATTTAAGCTAGCTAGCATATTTTCCTAAATGCAAGTGTCATGCCCTTTAGCATCCAAGTGTCAAAGACTGGGCTGGCCACTGTTATCTACTATAGTTGACAATTCACAAATCCTTTTTCTAACAATGTTACCTTTGTAATTGAGATGACAATGTCATTCAAAACACTCAATGACAAAGGATGTCAATCGTGCCCCCAGACTCACCGCTTTTACAGTGAGACACGTCAAAGCATGTCATTTTGTATTTTTGGATTCTTGCAGCATTGCTTACAATTGAATATGACTGTTTTTAACTTATTCCTCCCTGTCTTGCCCTAAAGCTGCGCGCTGGCTCCCGCGCTCTGTGCCGACCCCTCTCTGCCTCTGTGGTCTCCAGGCCTGAGTTGAAAACAGAGGTAAGTCACCCTCACGCCCTCTTGCAAACGCACACAAGTACTTAAGCTTTGGATGTCGCTGCATAACCGATGCACACTTATTGCCTCAGACTCGCACCATCAATTCCCCCATAGTACCACATCATCAACGTCTCATTTTATTTATTTCTCTTCCCTTTGCAGAGCACCTCTGCCCTGCTGCCCGGGTCCCCCCTCAGCATGGCCATGAGGAGCTTCCAGACCAGCGCGGTGAGCAGAGACATCGACACGGCCGCCAAGTTCATCGGCGCCGGCGCCGCCACCGTCGGAGTGGCCGGATCCGGGGCCGGGATCGGAACTGTATTCGGAAGTCTGATCATCGGCTATGCCAGGTGAGCTCCCCCTCCTTCTTGAACTTCTTGTACGACCTGGGACGTTCCGGAACGTCTTGTTGGCTCAGCATGTTCTGCAAAGTTCCCAAACTTCTTATCCGTCTCGGATGTTCCGGAAGTTCTTGTCCGACTCGGGACGTTCCAGAACGTCTTGTTCGCTCTGGATGTTTCGAAAAGTTCTGGAACTTCATGTTCGTCTCCGGAACGTCGAACTGTCGCAGGTTGTTCTGGAAGGATTTGAGCTCCCCTTCTTCCAGAACAACCTGCGACAACTCGATGTTGTCGGATGTTTTCAGGCTGCAAAAGTACTGACGCAGGACTTTCCTGGAGTCTGTTTTTCCTCACATCGCCTGTCTTTGTTGTTTTTCCAGGAACCCATCCCTGAAGCAGCAGCTGTTCTCCTACGCCATCCTGGGATTCGCCCTGTCCGAAGCCATGGGCCTTTTCTGTTTGATGGTCGCTTTCCTCATTCTGTTCGCTATGTAAACCTCTACTGTCCCGGATCCATTTAATTACACATGTGGCTACCAATATTGTTCCTGTGTCGGTGTCATGGACATGTACATTTTGAAGTCTGTTGGACGCCGTCAAAATAATCAGAACATGTATTGTAAAAAATGTACGAAAATTACACTATTAAAATGCATGTATTTGGCTATTTAACAAATGGAGGTACATTTTGTATGTCAATATTCATGCAACATCAGTGAGGGAGTCATTCCCAGAGTGTCGCTTAGCATGGGTTGCTTAATGTGAGTCCACTGGTGGGTGTTCATGCTAGCTTTACGGGTCCATATTGCTTTCTCTGAATCAATCCACAGTAGTACTGTGAAGTAGTCTGTAACCATGTGCCGGCTTTTGTAAATGGCGATAAATAAACATGGAACAGCTTAATGGTGCTAAAAAATGTTTCAATATTGTTTCTTTGCTAAAGAACACGGCCATAAGCATTGCATCTACTGCGATATTGGCTGAACAGTAGCTCACGTGATATTGGCACAAAATTTTTGTCTCCCTAATTCATGGCATATTTTAGCAAAACTAGCAAAAATGAAGAGGGTTATATTTCTAAAGCATGTTATGAAACATCCAAAAGTTAATGACCATGATTGAATTATGCTGAAGCATGCATGGCATATGGCAATGGATGCCAGTTTACTCTATTGCTTAAGGTAACACGGTTTCGTGAAACGAAGCCATTTATCATAAATCAGAAATAGTCAGCCGGAAAATTAATGTTTGAAGTCCCCGTCGTTAATGACGTCACCCTGACGTCCACGGAAAAGCTTTGGCACCTCTCGCGATATTTCCCCACAGATGGGATTTTGATATCAAGGGCTGTGCCTGTGGGGTAAGTGTAAATAAACTGACAGCTATTCACACTAAAGTTATCGTAATTATATAATTGTAAGTGGCCGAATGAGCATCATTACACCATGTTTTCATTCGACCCAATGCTCCCATCATCGTGTGAGTAATATTTAGCGCTAACATGGCGACCGGGGGGCTGAAACAGCCGCACCGTGTTGACTAGAATCTGGGATAATTCATATGACCATTAAATCTATACGATACATTTCACTACGGGTTCACTATGAACGTAGCGTATCTGGGTGCTCGTTTATTCTACACGTGTCACATTCACCATTGTTATTAGACTGAACAATGAGCGGTGTTCACTGAGCTGCTGCAGAACCAAAACAAAGCACCGCCCATGTCCACCACTGTGCTGTGCAGGTCTGCGTTATTAAACCTATTACACCTGTCAGGCGCGCAGCGCTGTTAACACTTATTATGACCTGGCGTCTGGAGCATGTCTGTTCTCTTTGTTAAATAGTAGCCTGGGCTTTTCTCATTCTCATATCAACTTATGTAACATAGCTCCATCCTTTATAGAGGTCCAGCTTGCCTTGCTGCAACAGCTGCTGCACTGAGACAGCCACTAGTGTACCACTGAGAAGACCGCTGGGTGGGTGGGTGTAAATAGCAGATGAAAGACCTTAAAGCGTGTTGTTTCCCCTGTTTTATTCAAGGTTGATATAACAGGAATTTCTTAATATGAGTGATGATAAACCTTTCCTATGCACGGCTCCTGGGTGTGGCCAGGTAGGCAACTTCTCAAAAATGATTATGAACAAATTGTAATTGGATATAGTTACATAGACCTAGGCAGCCTAAGCATTTCTTAAACTGTTCTGCAGAGATTTACAAATGAAGACCACCTCGCTGTCCATAAGCACAAACATGAGATGACCCTCAAGTTTGGTCCAGCAAGGAACGACAGTGTCATTGTTGCTGGCAAGTAAAACGTATTTAACACTAAGGTGCTTTGATTTGTTGGTGTTTTGTTGTTGTTGTTGTTGTGAATAATGACATAGTTGTTCTCTTCCAGACCAAACGCCGACACCCACACGCTTCCTGAAGAACTGTGAGGAAGTGGGTCTCTTCAACGAGCTGGCCAGCCCTTTTGAACATGACTTCAAGAAGGTCTCAGATTATGACATTAAAAAGGTTATTATTGTCGCTGATGTTTTCTTGGAGCCCAGATCCCAGATGACATTAAATGCTTTTGTTCTATTGTTTTATCTTTAAAGTTGATCTATTTATGCCATATGTCGTGTAGATGCCACTGGATTTGTCGCCACTGGCAACACCGATAATGCGAAGCAAAATGGAGGACAACACAGACATGGAGGTACACAGAGTCAGTCCTCTGCCCCATCCTGAGTCCACCACTAATGAAGACCAGGTAACAGCTTTCATAATAAAGAATTAATTAAAGGTTTAATCCAGGTGTACCTCACGTCTGTTAGGCTTTCTGCTGGGAAACATGGGGCTGGGCTGGAAAGTAATGAAAACAGTGTACTTAAACATAACCTGTATTGACCACACACACACACACACACACACACACACACACACACACACACACACACAATAACAGCAGTCCAACTTCAAGTTTGACCCAACGGACAAGAAACAATCAATCAAATTAAACAACAATGATCCAAATTGATTTCCGTTCGAATTTCGGACCACAATATACAAAGGAATGAATGGTGTATTTTTCCACCCTGTGGCACTCTTATGTTACCAATAGTGGGGTCCTTGTCTGTAGTTTCCAGCACCCTGTGCCAAAAGAGATGAATATACCATAGTAATAGTATAATAATATTATATAATAATATTTATATACTGGAATACATGAATGAGCATTTGTTTCTTTTTAAGTCTCACTTTTAATCTTTGAATACGTAATGGAGAACAGAAGCAGTAGAAAGAATTAACTGTTTCTATCAAAGGGTGAGTTTAACCTAAATTAAAACAACAGCAAAAACAAACATATCCACTCAACCTCTAGTGAATCTGTCTTAGCTGCTATGTGATGAGTGAGTTCTGAGTGTAACCTCACAAAAAATATGATTTGTGCTCAAACGCAGTGAAACTGAGCTTAGTGGGTTATACCAAGTTATGACTCATTGTTTCTTCTAGTTTTCTCATTTTTATAATGTATTCAATCACAACTACTTAAATCAACTTTAGCTCCATGTATTGGAGCGATGGCGGAATGCCTTCAAATTACACTGAAAATAACAAAATGAATAGACTGCATTAGGGTTTGAGGTGGGATTATGTGTATTTTGGGCAAACTCACTCTTTAATAAGCTCTGCGATGATGATCCTATGTTTGTATTGAACACATAACTTAGCTCAGGCCTCGTATGGTGTTTTCAGGAATTATCCTTGCAGCCAACACCCACTATAGTGCATCCGGCCTCCCTCCACGTCCCCAATATACTGCTAGCAACGTCAGACGCTAATGTTGTAACACAGCAAGCACTCCCATCGCCAACCTCTAGCTCTGTTATTACGCCCGTCCCCTCCACTAATAGGCCTGTAGTGTAAGTAACTCAACGTCACATTCTAAACTTCATAGATACATTATCAGCTTATTTCAGTTGTGTCCTTGTTTTTGCTTTTATTTGGTGCGGCTTTGTTTTGGTGATCCTTGTTTCACATGGCATATTCAGTGTGTTGTGTTGCTGTTAGTTTGCATTCACGTCTGATTTCGTTATCTATTATTTGAGTATATATGTGACGTAGAAAATAAAAGTAGGCCTGCTTAGGCGGTGTAGTATCAATACTGCATGAACCATTTAGAGATTGACAAATTTTCTTCGGCTTAAAGTTAGTTTCTTAAGTGTTACATGAAAAGTCAATGTATATGTATTGTGAAACGACACATTCGTAAAATGTTGTTTTGTCCATCGACATTCCTTGTGTTTTTTCAGTACCGTACTGTGTAATTGTACTCTTATTGTGACGGGCGTCTCACCAGCAGATCCTCTCTTCTCTCCCCAGTCCAGCTCCGTTCCCCGTGCTCCTTCAGCTGAACCATGCCCAGACACGGCCCGCCATCCCAGCGTCCGTCACAAGCTCCACCTTACACATCCCAGCTACCGCCCCGGTGTGTGACCCTTGGAGTTATCCTTGGCTTTCACTGTTGACTTAGTAACGCTGCGCAACATGAATGTGTACTAACATTGTTTTGGTGCTTTGATTGTGCAGTTGATCATTGACCTTTAGTGTCATAAATAGAGAACATTCTCCTTAGTCAACGTCCTTCAAAACATCTTGACTTTTATAATTGATCCCAACAATTGTAAAATAATTATGCATGGCACATACGCCTTGGGAATTTAACTGCCATCCACTTAATAAGAGTGCAGTGCAGTCACACCAAGACCGTAACAGAGCAGTGTAATTTCCACTATCCTTACGGTCTCGTGATGTACTAATGTCACACATCGTCCATGCTGTGTGACCGCATATTCTGTCACACAGTCACATATTCCGAGATATCGTAATATTCCGATATCTAGAAATATTCAGAGATTTCGGAATATCGGAATATTCATGATTTTCAAGCCCCAGCTCCTGGCATTCCCATCGGAATCAGATGTGAAGTGGGGGGAACCCATGTACAGATGTAGCCGTGGTTCAGCGTGGCACGGTTGCCACAGCCGACCGCTCACCAGTTTTCCCCTCGCAGACCAGAAACACGTTTCCGCCACAGAGCGCAGAAAACCCACATCTTCCCGTTGTATTCTTTAATGTTTAGCCTTGTGTCTTAACACCGCAATGAAGGCGTATCCCATTCTCTCCCTGCGTTTGTTTTGGTCGTTCCTTAACTCCCACCGTGGTAGCTTGTCTCGACGGCTGGCTGCTGGTTGTCTGCCTGGAACACTGGGCAGCAGATGATTATGTGCTGATAGCGGCACAGCGGGGAAAACAAGGGAAAACTGTTCTCTACCTCCCTTGGTCTGTTGGGATTGAGGAAGCCACTGACAAGCAGAGAGAGAGAGAGAGAGAGAGAGAGAGAGAGAGAGAGAGAGAGAGAGAGAGAGAGAGAGAGAGAGAGAGA
>JAOPUD010000090.1:2579631-2602336 GCA_027122715.1 Trisopterus minutus
GGGGGGGGGGAGGGGGTTAGCATTGAAAGGTTTGAAAGGAATTACTCTTAATTCAGGCTTGGCCAGAATGGGGATGGGTGGTTAAGTGAGATGGATGAGGCTGGTGGCTGAGTGACTGGTAGAAGATGGAGTTGACCGACCCACGGCCAGCCCACAGCAGGCTAGCACAGGTGGAGAGCGATAGAGAGAGAGAGAGAGAGAGAGAGAGAGAGAGAGAGAGAGGCAGTTAGGCAGAGGGAGGGAGTCAGAGATGAGACAGACAATAGAGAGAGGGAGAGTGAGAGAAAAGGGTTACAATGTTTTGTCACACGCAAACACACAGCTCTTGCTATATTGAATTTAAATAAGGAATAATAATAGATTTTTATTTTTATTTTACAAATGATGACCAGGATTTCATCATTAAAGGGTTCACTTTGCTTGTGGAAGCCAACAAATCAGCGGTTGAATCTACTAACCATAGTTTAAAATGTCTTTGTATTAAAAGGAACATAATGAAAATATAATATCTCTTGATCTATAGATTGAACTACTATAGGCTACACAAGCCTGTCCTTTCACAAGCAGCCAGGCGAGGTCCCACTCCGACAGCTAGCTAAGTCAGCTGGCTAAAATGTATCCCATAATAAGCCCTCTTGCTTGGATACTTTATCACTCAGATGCTCGAGAATGCCCGGCTGTCAAATGACACACATCGACCTGGGGCTCACAGTTAGAGCAGGGGGTAAAGAACTCTTACCAGTTGTCCACTGGTTAGTCCGCGAGAAGGCTCACTCCCAGAATGTCCGGGCGCTCAGTGTAGCTTCTGATACTCGGACAGGAAGCCAGAATAATGGAGTGTTTGTTGTTGCTCTTTCACCTGGTGTGCTTGGCAGGTAAGCAGTGGCAACGGCGGCCATATTCAAAGCACATTGGGTAACAGTTGGGAATTAACTTGGTGGAGTGAAGTATGTTTGAGCCTGCTGATACTTTATCAATGTATTTGTTATGAATGCGCCATGTTTATAACTGTTTTTTTTTTTTAATCATTGTATTGCCTAGGAGGCTGGAGGATTTGTTTAGTTTTCTAGGGAATGGGCTGTTTGATTGACAGGGCCATGTGTGGGGAAAACACATGCTCACCACACATTTATCTCAGTTCCTCTGCGTTGTTCTACAGTACAGTGGAAGTTTCTTCTAATATGCCTGATCATTGTTCTGATGTTGCCAACTGGCCAGGGGTTCCAAGGTCGAGTTGAAACAGGACACTGTCTCTGGCTTATGTTGAATATGTGAAGCACATTTCTGGTGAAATACAATCTCTTTACTGACCCTCACCTCTGCTTAGCTTTGCCATCTAATCCCATGTGTACTACGACCTATTCTTGTATATTTCTCACTTTGTTAACACACATTCTCTTATTTTTTTATAAACATCATATATTTCACTCTTTTATTGATTTTCAATCTCTGTCTCTCCAGTTCAGTAGCATTGGCATGTGGCTACGTAGCAAAACACTGGACTATGTAGTAAAGAATTACTCACTTGAATTCAATACAAAAGCAAAAATTGTTGTTTTTTTAACACCATCCTTAAAAATAGACTTGAACTTTCACACACATACCGCATGTAACAGGAATACATTATTTGTGACTTACTTTGTGTCTCTTCAAGATTCATTCAAAACTAGCCCAACCAAAAGCATGAATATAAAATAGCTACACACTTGAAGTTATGAAAGTATCAACAGAGGAACAAAGCATGCACAAATGCATTCCCGAACGGAGATGACTGCCTGGTATCAACAGCTGTCACTATCCACCACCGCCTAGCATAACAAACCTATGTGTTGTTACGGCAGGGCCGGCCTGGGCCTCCACTGACGAGACGCGGCTGTTCAAGAACCTGTTCACGGGGTACAACAAGGTGGTCCGTCCCGTCCACCACTTCAAGGACCCAGTGGTCGTCACCGTGGGTCTCCAGCTCATCCAGCTCATCAGTGTTGTGAGGCCGCGATTCGTTCAGTCCTTATTTTAGCTCCCATTCATTTAACACAGCGCCTGTGACGTTTGGTTCTCCGTCGACATGAAATAAAACATATTTTTGCTTTTTTACTTTCAGGATGAGGTTAACCAGATTGTCAACAGCAATGTGCGGTTGAAACAGGTCTGCATTGTGTATTTAAATACATTTCTTAAACAAAATGTTAATCCCTGAATTGAAGCATATTGTTTAATCTAATGATGATAAGTGGATTTTATTAGGCATTCGAGAATGTACTTTTTGTCAAATTAAATATTTTTTTTTCCCCTTAAAGAAGCCTATGGTTACTTTACCCAATGAATATTAAAACATATGCAAATCAATATGCAAATGCAGCTAGTTATTTCTGACAGCGGCCCGTCTCCTGTCCATCACACAGAAATGGAAGGATGTGAACCTGCAGTGGAATCCAGACGACTACGGCGGAATCAAGAAGATCAGAGTCCCGTCCACGGATATCTGGAGGCCTGACCTCGTCCTGTACAACAAGTATGGATCACGCTCAGATCCACGCGGATCCATACCTTCGTTCATGTCACATTTGATTTAACACCGTTTCACATTTAATTCACAGCCCTTTTTATGCACATATTTAAAATACGAACGGAGAGACGCGATGAGGCGTATTTCCTGTGTTGTTCACACACACCGCCCCCCCCACTTCTCTGCCGCTAAGCCGACTGGCAGAGCTCCGATTGCATCAGGCTAAATCTGGCCTCTGCATCGCACGTTCCCGTCACACCATATGCTGCCTCTGACACGCTGCGGGCTGTTTCCCTCTCTCCCTAACAACCAGCTATGCTTCCACGACAACCTGTGCCACACCGCGCTCTGGTTGGCTGGTCGGGGGCCATTTGAGTGCAGACATGGCAGGGCCCCCGGGCTCCTCGCCTGTCCCCCTCTGTTAACATCACCCTCTCCCTCCCCTCCCTCCCTCCCCTCCCCGCCCCTCCCCGTGTTGACTCTGTCGTTGTTTATCTGTGCCCACAGCGCTGATGGCGACTTCGCCATCGTGCACGAGACCAAAGTGCTACTGGAGCACACGGGCATGATCACGTGGAACCCGCCAGCCATCTTCAAGAGCTACTGTGAGATCATCGTGCTGCACTTCCCCTTTGACCTCCAAAACTGCAGCATGAAGCTGGGCACCTGGACCAACGACGGCACCCTGGTGGTCATCAACCCAGTAATCCATCTCCCTCCTCTCCTCTATGATAGAGACACCCTGGTGGTCATCAGTAACCCATCACCCTCCTCTCCTTTACTCTACGATAGAGACACCCTGGTGGTCATCAGTAACCCATCACCATCCTCTCCTTTACTCTACGATAGAGACACCCTGGTGGTCATCAGTAACCCATCACCCTCCTCTCCTTTACTTTACGATAGAGACACCCTGGTCGTCATCAGTAACCCATCGCCCTCCTCCTCTTTACTCTATGACAGGACACCCACCGCCACACTGGTTTTATAACAACATGACCCCATGTCTATGTGGGAATTAGATACCTTAAAGGGCTAGTTTGTAGGATTTAGTGGCGTTTAGGGGTGAGATTGCAGATTGCAACCAACTGAATACTCCCTCTACCTCACCTCTCCCTTTCCAACGATGGAGGAGAAGCTACGGTGGCCTGTAGTGGCCTGTAAGGTGTCAGTAGGTACTACCTAAATTACATAATCTTCTAAGTCAAGTATCAAGTGATGAGGTTACTTGATAGATTTAGAAATTCAGTTATTTTGTCTGTTAAACTGTAGGTCAAAGTGTACAAGTAAGATAGTCTGATAAAGAACTGGTCCTCTCTAGAGGTTGTTTGTCAGTTCTGGGCTACTCTAGACACATGGCAGTTCAACATGGCGACTCAAGACTCACTTGTTCAGAGTTCACCTAGACTCTGCATCGCCACCCCCCTTAGCAATATATTGTTTCGCTTTCTTCTGACAAATATACTTATTGTGAGTCGCTTTGGATAAGCGTCTGGTAAATGGCCTAAATGTAAATGTAGTAGATAAGCGTTAGTGTCACAGCCTTCACATCACGCCACTACACTTCTGTCCTCCAGGACAACGACCGGCCCGACCTCAGCAACTTCATGGAGAGCGGAGAGTGGGTGATGAAGGACTACCGCAGCTGGAAGCACTGGGTGTACTACGCCTGCTGCCCTGACACGCCCTACCTGGACATCACCTACCACTTCCTCTTGCTGCGCCTGCCGCTCTACTTCATCGTCAACGTCATCATCCCCTGTATGCTCTTCTCCTTCCTCACCGGCCTGGTCTTCTACCTGCCCACCGACTCTGGTACGTCACCGCCACAACCTGCTTCAGCCGCTCGTAACGCTGGGATGTGTTCAGTCATCGGTCTGTTTAGTTGTTCATTGTGTTCGTTGGTTTGTTTCGTTTCTGTATTTTCTCGCTGATTCGTTCGTTTTGATGTTCGTTTGACGTCTTAAGCTCATAATCACTCATATCAACTCATGGCTTTTGAAATATGTTTCTCATCTTTGTTGTAAGTCAAATTAATGGATATGTTTCTCACAGAAACACATCAACACAATCAATCATACAAATCAACAATACGTTGATTTGACCTGCATGTAATAAACGAGAAACGCATTTAAAAAGCTGTGAGTTGAGTTGAGTTGAGCTAAGATAAGAGTCATCGTGAACCAACAGGGAACAACAGGAGGTAGGAGTAGTTGAGCTGTAACTGCTCCCCAGCCTGGGTGTAATGTGTAGCAGCAACACATAACAAAAAACAAAATGTACTTGACAGTGGTGTCAAGCACATCCCATAATAATAAAACGAATATCTTTAGTTTCTGGAAGGATCCTCCGTTCAGCATCTCCTCTTCCGTACACTGGTTTCTACTGATCATAACACAGGCTTGAATTGCGGTGATGCTTCTATTCTACACCATTCTGGGCTCACACCGAGCCCAGAGTCAGACCTCCTTTCCTGTCTGGGGGTCTGCCTCATTACCCAGAATCCCTCTGTGCTGTCATGTCTGGAAGCAGAGTGCCGCTTTAATGTATAATACATCACATGCACGCTGTAGTTCTGCTGGCGCTGCTGACAACATGGCTGCTGATGTGGGGATGTCAGTGCCGGGGGGTGTCCTTTGTGGATAAACAGAGTGTGTGTGTCTGTGTGTGTGTGCGTGTGTTTTATGTGTGTTCGTATGCATGTATGTGTGCGTTTGTTTTGGGTGTTTTATTCTTTCCGAAACCAAACCAAATCAATGGGATCAGACAACCACTCATCTAGGAATGGAAAATATTGCGTTAAGAAAAGGATTCCATAAATATGATTACCTTGGTAGTCTATTGCAGTAACAGTCTCACACTCAATGACAGAAATTTGTTGGCGCATCAAGTTCCCGCTCGGCCGGGGAGGCGTCAGAAGTATTGGCAATGTGTCTCAAAGACATTCCGTGACTGGAATACATTCTCACCGAGAGGTTATCGGCAGCTGACAACCACCACAGAGCCTATTTACATTTCGGGCGAGGAATATAAAAAATAATAATTTATTCCTTGGAGTTTTCTTGCCAGAAACGTTATCGTAACGTCTAACGCTGGAGATGACAAAGGCTGCGGTAATCACCGTGATCAGCGATGCGCAGCCCCCCCACCCCGTCTCTATCTCTGCACACATCTGCACACATCTGCATAGTTTACCGGTTCAGCCAGCTTCCCAGAGTCCCACTCAGTCGATTGATTCATTGATTTTAGACTAATAGATTCCTGGCCGGTTCATGGCTCTCAACGCTGCATGTATTAGGACATGGGTTCTCAAATGGGGGATTGCGGATCACCAAGGGGTACATTGAAGGGTCCTTACTTGAAAAATCTCTAAAAACTGTTATTTCATAGGCGATTATTTCATGTGACCTTTATGAATTCTAATAATGTATGTTTTTATTTAAAAACCTAATCCCCATTCAACACGCCATTAAAAGTAAAGACTGGGTTTAAATCTTCCAATATATGAAAGAACCTTTGGAAAAGGACGCAAAAGCAACCAAAATGTTGTCAGTGGTGGGTCTTACATGCACAGGCTCTGACCCGCCCTGTGGTTTTGAGCGGGAGAAATTAGGAAGTAGTTTTTCCATTATCCGGTCATCCCAAGTAGTGATGTGAAAAGCCTAATTGATCCTTTCCCTCCCTTAAAATGTTTTATAGCTCTGAAAGGGGTTCTTAGCTGAAACATATATCTGCCGACGGACGTTACTAAAATATAGTTTGAGAACCACTGTGTTAAGAGGAGGCCTATCGATGCTCTGGCTGTTGCAGGTGAGAAGATGACCCTGAGCATCTCCGTCCTGCTGTCTCTCACGGTGTTCCTGCTGGTCATCGTGGAGCTCATTCCCTCCACCTCCAGCGCCGTGCCGCTCATCGGGAAGTACATGCTCTTCACCATGGTCTTCGTCATCGCCTCCATCATCATCACCGTCATCGTCATCAACACCCACCACCGCTCCCCCAGCACCCACACCATGCCCGACTGGGTCCGCAGGGTAAGTCCTCGGTGCGCCATGCCGTCCGAGCATGGGTTGAACTTAAATAGTTTGTGCTATACCGCCATCTAGTGGCAATCATGTGAAACGGGTTAAGACGAACCTGACAACAACAAGGCAGAAACATATTGTTGTGTTGATATATAGATTATAGAAAATGTGTTAATATCAATTAAGCTAATTTGCATCCAACTCCATTCTTCTTCTTATTATGCCTTGACACCCCTTGGAGGGTATAGGCCCTCGACAAAGGATCTCCAGAGAACTCGGTCGCTGGCTTTTTTTTCTATCTGTGACCATGGTGCATCCCATCTTTTTGATGTACTGTATGTCTGGAACTCCCTCTGCCAGGTGTTTCTAAGCCTGTCTGGTGGTATTCGACATTGGTTTACGAAGGGTATTCCCAATCCATCTCCATCTTCCTCGTCTGATTTCGTTTCTAGCTGGTGTTTGCTTTGTCCTCGTCCACAGGTCTTCATTAATGATCTTGTCTGGCCAATGGATTTTCAGAATTCTTCTCATGCATCCGTTTATGATATGAAGGTTTGTATTCAGCTGGTTGTGGAATTTGTTGTTCTCCAGGTCTCGGCTCCATAGAACAGGACTGATTTTACACTTGAGTTGAAGATTCTTATTTTTATTTGTTGTTGTACCTCCTTTGGGTGCCATATATTCTTCAGTTATACGAAGGCTGCCCTTGCCTTTCCTATTCTGGTGTGATCTGTCTCTCCCTCTTTGTTGATGATGCTGCCCAAGTAGGAAAAAGATTCCACTTCTTCCAGTGATGAGTGTTATTGACTCCCCCCTATTTGTATTCATCCTCATGATTTTGGTCTTTCCTTTATGTATGTTAAGGCCCACTTGGGCTGATGTTTCTACGAGTCGTCTTCTCTTGTATCTGATGGTGATTGTGTGCCAAGTGATCTGCGGAATCCAGGTCTTCTAGTTGTGTCCGTAACTGGATTCCCTTTTTCCTGCCTAAAGTTGCAGTTTTCATTACCCAGTCGATGACTAGGAGAAACAGGAATAGGGATAACAGGCAGCCCTGTCTAACCCCGTTTTGTTTGCAAACTGGTTAGTGAGTTGTCCCTCATGTATAACTCTGCAAGTCATTCCCTCGTAGCTGCTTTTAATCATGTTCACTAGTTTAGTGGGCACTCCATGATTACTAAATAGTTTCCAGACAGTCTCTCAGTGCACGCTATCGAAAGCTTTTTGATAGTCAACAAAGTTGATATACAACGTGGAGTTCCACTCTAAGGTTTGTTTTATGATTATACAAAGGGTGGCAATCTGGTCAACACATGACCGTTTTATTCTAAATCCTGCTTGTTGGTCTCTAAGTTGTTGGTCCACTATGTCTTTCATTGTTGAGTATTATTCTATTTAGCACCTTCCCTGCTACCGAGAGTAGTGTGATCCCTCTATAGTTGGCACACTTTCCAAGGTCACGTTTCTTGGGGATCTTGTTAGTAAAGCCCTCTTTCCAGTCTGGTGGCAGTTTTTCTTCATCCCATACCTTTTCTTAGCATTTATACGGTAGTGTCCAAGTCAGCCTTTAATGCTTCTGCTGGAATATTATCTGGCCCTGCTGCTCTGCCACTCTTCAGTTTCTGTACTGATTTCCGAATCTCATCTCTGCTAGACGTGTCACAGCTGATGGGGAGATTGTTTCCTGTTGTATATCCTGAGGGTTTGCTGGTGGCGGCCTGTTCAGCAGCTCTTCAAAGTATTCTGCCCATCGATTGAGTTGGCCCTCCTTTGTCTCGATGGTGTTGTTCTCTTATCTTTTACTGGGCTTCCTGGCTTGGTGTATTTGCCTGACAGCTTTCTGGTGGTGTCATAAAGCTGTTTCATGCTTCCGTTTTTTGCTGTATCTTCCGCCATCTCCGCAATGTTTTTGATGTAGTTCAGCTTGTCAAACTTGATGCTTTTTTTCACTATTCTGTGGGCATTGCTGTTTTCTTTTTGGGCCTTAGCGTTTGATGTCCTAGTGTGACAGTTTGTTACTGCAATTTTCTTTTCTTTCCTTACTTTGACCTTTTGTAATGTTTCAGCAGATATCCATTCCTTTTGCTGGTATTTCTTGTAGCCGACGACTTCCTGACACGTTGATATACGTATATATATAGTTATAGTGTCTTTAATATGTTGCCACTGCTTGTCAATGTTGTTCTCCTGTTCTAGTAGATCTCGCAGAGCTTCATATTTGTTGCAGAGTTTCACACTATAGTCTTCTCCAATTTCTTCCTCCCTTAGCAGGTTCACTTTTATTATATTTACTTCTGCTTCCCGTGTGCGCTGTCCTGTTCTGCTTTAGTTTTAGTTTACAAGGTAACAGCATGAGGGGAATTATCCAACTCCATTACAATGTGGTAAATACAATTCAGGAATTAATTTAACTTTTTGATTCATTTGAACACATTACATTACTCCTTACATTACTCCTTGCAACAGATTTCTCATCGGGCCCTCTGCTTCCTCCTCCTTTCCCAGGTGTTCATCGAGACCATCCCTCACATCATGTTCTTCTCCACCATGAAGCGGCCGAGCAAGGACAAGCCGGACAAGTGTGTGTACGGGGAAGGGTTCGACATCACAGACATCTCCGGCAAACCCACGCCCAGTGCCATGCCCTTCCAGTCGCCCATCACCAAGAACCCCGACGTACGCAGCGCCATCGAGGGGGTCAAGTACATCGCCGAGACCATGAAGTCAGACGAGGAGTCCAACAACGTAGGCCCTGTTTGTTTCTTCACGTTACAGAAGTGAGGCAGAATACTGTATGTGTGCGTATTGCTGTGTGCCTCCCTCACTAATACATGCTGTCTTTTACATGCGTTCCTCAGGCTGCTGAGGAGTGGAAGTTCGTGGCCATGGTGCTGGATCACATCCTACTGTGCGTGTTCATGGCCGTGTGTCTGATCGGCACGCTGGGGGTGTTTGCCGGTCGTCTGATTGAGCTCAGCATGCTCTAGAGCATGCTCTAGCCTCCTTGGGGCTAAGGAAATGAAATTCAAGGCCCTCCAAAGTTGTAGGGAACGATTATGAAGGATATGTTATTAGAGATGTTCCCAATAAAAGCAAAATTCTACTGGAAAATCTGTTTCTTGGTCAAAAGTATGAATCAAAGTAGAGCTAGTAGAACTCTGATTAGGTGGAATAATTAATTAAGAAATAATCAATTCATAAAAATCACTAATTGTATTTGAATCAGCAATTCCATTTCAGGGCACGCCTAATCTTGCCTGAAGGCAGGCCAGGCTCCAAAGGTCAGCTTCCTGTCTCCAGAAAAATAAAAGTCCCCATTTGCCTGTGAACCCTAGATTGATTTACATTTTATACTGCATGCTGTTATATTCTAATAGTGGATTTTTTTTCATGTTTGATTTTGAACATATCCTATTTTTGAATATATGAGTTGTATAAATATTTAATACCCTTCATATCATTCATATTCATATTATGTTGCGGTAATGAGGCATGTTTTGTGTATTACATTATTAGGTGTTAAAGGAAATGCTTCAAAATAAATCATTTTATTAAAGATTGACAAGAAAATGCCATTTTAATTTTGAGATGGATTTCATGTGACCTTTATGAATTGACTGAATTCATCTATTAATGTATTTTTTTTTATTAAAAACCTAGAGCCCATTTAACACTCCATTAAAAGATAAACGATTAATAAAAATCGATACACAGTCTATGGCCAACGTTTCTTTTTTTATTAAACGGAATACCGTTGAATTAATCTAAATAAGTCATAATGTTGCGCAATGTACGGCGCCTGCGCAGAGGCTCCGCCCCCGGGGTGGTTCCGGCGTCTGTCAAATCAGAGATTGCGAAAGTTGGAGGCGACGCACATTTGAGAAATGGATCCGGCGACTCAAACACTGTAAGTGTACATTTGAATGCTTCCCATTAAGTTTTATGAAACGTTGTGAACGAAACGTGACTGGTTATTCTCATAAATAAAGAATTAGGTCTGCATAGCAGCTCGTTAAAGGAGAACAAACATTGTTGACGACAGTCCCACAGCGTTCAGAGACTGTTAACAACGATACGCCGCATCCGATCATAATACATAATCTATAGAATAACTAGCTCAGGAACTCTTGATTATACCTTCAAAACCGTCTTACGGTTTAATGCGTTCTTTATTCATAGGAACGCTGCTCTACCAGTGCGTTTGTCTTCTGAAATGCACAGTGCGTTAGAAATGCACGCAATGCCCTTGTGTTGTTTCTGCAGGGGTTGAAGCTCGTAGGCTACGCGTTTGTTTTAACGTGCATTAAATGTGTGATGTAATGAGTAATGTAATCAGTGATGTAATCTAATGAGTAATGTGTTCAAATTAATTGAAAAGGGAAAATAATTCCTGAATTGTATTTACCAGATTGTTATGGAGTAGTAAACAAACGAGCTGGATTGTCTCCCAACAAATTGTCTTATCATCTATTAATCAACACAACAGTATGTGGCTGCCTTTTGAGGTTGTCACAACAACAAATCTTTTGTTTCCTAGCGGACATTCTTTACCACAATAAAGCCCCCTTGCGGCCAGGCATGACAGATGATCCATCGTCATGGAAGCCACTGAGATGAGCGGGAACTCGTCCTCCGGGGGGGAAGAAATGGACCCCCACGCAGAGCACGCGACGATGTCCATTAACAAACTGTTCCCGGCCCTCCTCGAGTGCTTCGGGATCATATTGTGTGGGTACATCGCTGGCAGAGCCAACATCATTACGTCAACTCAAGCCAAGGGACTAGGGAATTTTGTGTCAAAGTTCGCCCTGCCTGCGCTACTGTTTAAGAGCATGGTGGAGTTGGACTTCGGGGACGTCATCTGGCCGTTTCTGTGGAGCATCCTCATCGCCAAAGTGTCTGTGTTCTGCATAGTCTGCGTCCTCACCTTGTTCGTCGCCAGTCCCGCCAGCCGCTTCTCCAAGGCGGGCCTCTTCGCGATATTTGCCACTCAGAGTAATGATTTTGCTCTGGGCTATCCTATCGGTAAGAACTGAACACCTCACCACATCCCTGTGTCTGTTGTCCCATTCTTCGTCTATTCAACAATACATCTTATCAGTGTCTGCTCCTCTGCCTGGGGAACACAGTGCACCCTTCTCAGCTTCCATTAGATGCTTATTTGACTAGGTGACTTGATAGGGAAACACAAACGAACGCCGCTGCTTTGAAGGTTATGATAGTAACAGATCCGTCCCAAATGGTTTGGGTCTGAGCTGCTCTGGTGTCCCGTTACCCGTTCGGTTCTCATGGGTCTCTCCTCTCCTCTCCTCTCCGCAGTCAACGCTCTCTACAGGGACACCCACCCAGAGTACCTCCAGTACATCTACCTGGTGGCCCCCGTCTCTCTGGTGCTCCTCAACCCCATCGGCTTCGCCTTCTGCGAGGTGCAGAAGTGGAAGAACCAGGGCAACCAGCAGCAGAGCAAGCTGTCCATTGTGGGCCTCGTGGCCTTCCAGGTGCTGAAGAACCCGGTGGTCTTCATGGTCTTCATCGGCATCGTCGCCCACTTCCTCCTGCACCAGAGGGTCCCGGCCTTCCTGGTGGACTTCGTGGACGGCCTGGCCAACTCGTTCGGGGGCGCGGCCCTGTTCTACCTCGGCCTGTCCATGGTGGGCCAGCTCACCAAGCTGACCAAGTCTACTGTCGTGGCGCTCATCCTGCTGGTGACTGCCAAGCTGTAAGTGGACATACAAACTGTTAAGTGAGGGAATACAAACTGCTTGTAGCCCTGCAGTTTGTAATGTAGGATGGCCACAGAGTAGGTCTTCAGGAACACAGCCTGTTGTTTTGTGTTGTGTTGTACAAGCGCAACCTTGGAGACTAATAACACATGACAAACGCATAACTCCAGAGTTACAACACATAACTCCAGAGAACACCAGCCTTCTCAGCTCCCTCAGTTCCCATTCCTTTTAACGATATAATGCATTGTTGACATATACATTTAGTCACCCAAGCAGACATTCTTATCCAATCAAAGCCTGCAATAAAGTGTGTCTGAGAATTTGACTAATATGTGTGTGTGTTTTATGTATTTACATTAAGGGCATTTAGCAGACACTTTTATCCAAAGCAATTTACAACGGTTCATAGACACATTCACACACCAACAGTGGAGTCAACCAATCGAGGCGACAGCCAGCTCAGCAGAAGCAGTTAGTGTAAGATGTCTTGCCTCGGGGACACCTTGACACACTACTCGAACTAGTCATCCCACTATACCTCCTGAGCTAAGCTGACCCTTAGGCTTCTGCTTGCTCTCTGTGCATTATGGCTGTCATGGTAACCCCCTCACTGTGGCTCTCCCTCTGTCAGGCTGGTGATGCCGCTGATCTGTAAGGACATGGTGGACCTGCTGGACCACACCAACACCAGCGCCGCCAACCACTCCAGCCTCTCCAACTACGCCTTCATCTATGGCGTCTTCCCTTCCGCGCCCAGCGTGGCCATCTACGCCGCTCACTACAACATGGAGCTGGAAGTGGTGCGTGGCTTCTGTGTGTTTATTCTTCCTCCATGGCGATTCAACGAGAATACCGCCTTATGATTAAAGCTGCTGTGGTTATTGTTTTAGAGAGCAGAACAAAGCAAGACTTGGAGCATAAAAAAAGTCTCCTCCATCTCTGCTTCACCGCTATGTTGAGCAGGGCCATTGAGAAGTCTCACATTTCACACACCTGTGATTGACAGTTGGATTCCCCGGTCCAACCTGGGAAGAGATGCCCTGATTGGTCGGAAATTAGAAGGGAGCAGTCTAATATTAAATCTGTCTCAAACAGACGCAGGCACAGTCGTCGAGAAACAGATATTCTCAAAGCACATTTCACTAATCACTAATAGCTGATGTCATACGTAACCAATTACATTCAAATCTTGTCTGTGTGTGTGTGTGTCTGTTTCATTCTGCGGTGCAGGTGACTTCCGGTATGGTGTTGAGCACCTTCCTCTCCGCTCCCATCATGTATGTGTCGGCCTGGCTGCTGACCATCCCTGGCATGGACCCCAAGCTACTGATAGAGTCCCTGCAGAACGTTAGCTTCGACATTAGCATCGTCAGCTTAGTGGCGCTGGTGAGTCATGTCCCTCGAACCATGTTGCTGCGGCTAGCTGTGAACTCATGTTGTTGTGAGTTGTCTCTTGTCTCTCATGGGACTGTGTGTGTGCCAGACCTGTGTGTTTATTTATAGTTTATTGTTATTGCAACTAAGGCCATTTATAACAGGATCACAGGAAAACACTGAACAGGTAATATCTGTTTTGCGTCAGGTTGAACAATTCAACTCGAGGCAGTGGGAATCCAAAGACTTTTAATTGCTGTTTTTTTAGATTCAAGGCCACACAACACTTTCCTTCAAGAAAAGTGGGCAACTTGGCCCGCTCACAGCTGCGAAAGGGGAAGTAAAAATGCTTTCAGACATGTGTATCACTTCCCCATTTAAAGCCATTTTTCAGACGAAAGGGGGTACATAAGCATATGGCTTGCTGGAAGTATTTATATACATGTTGGTGGTTTTGTTATTATTATGATTTTCCTTAAATAATAATGTGTAACAACATTGCACATTCACAATGGCTCCAGTGAAACAGATATCATGGTTTCAGCTTGATGATATTGTATGGAACTGTGTATTTTGTCTCTGCATGACAGGTTTGGACCATAGCCGTCATGTTTCTCAGTAAGAAGTACAAGCGACTGCCTCACCTGTTAACTGTCAACCTCCTACTGGCCCAGGTGAGTCAAGCATTCCTTCATGTCACTTCTTATTCAATTCATTATTTACTGTTATGACCAAACCCCAATGCATACCATGTTAGTTAATCCAGTTATGCTTTAACCTTTCTTTCTTTTTCTTTCTTTCTTTTTCTTTCTTTCTTTCTTAATCATCTATCATCTATCTATCATAATTCAGAACTAGTATCCACTGTTATATTTTCTTCCCCCGTTCATCAAGGTGTAGTTTTCTGGTGATTGTCATGATTCATTGGTGTTTATGTTTGGCCCATGTGTAACGACAGCTCCTAGCCAGCATTGGCATGATCCTGTGGAACTTTACCAGGAGCTCGGACAATTTCACTGGGAAGGTTTTCACGTTTATTCTCCTGTTCACCTCACTCAACAGCACCTACGTCTGGCCAGGTAACCGCCCCTCGTACAAACACCTCATGGATTAGGATGACATTATGTTGATATCATCTTGTTGTTGTAGGACTCATAGTGCTCTGCTTGGTGCTGATGAAGAGGAGTGATGAACTCAAGGTTTACCCGGGACTCCTGGTGATCTTAGGCTGGGGGTGGGTCACTCTCTGTCTGTCGGCACACGCACACGCACACACACATACACATACATTCACAATGCACATGCAAAACCGGTTCTACCTGGTAGTGTAACATTAACAGGTGAGACTGGCTCTGCGCAGTGTTGCATTACATGCTTCTGTGATTGGCATGCAAGATGTATTGCCCGAACCAATGAGGGAAGAGATGCCATCAAAATCAGCAAGTAGAGAGGCAGGCAAAACCAATATTTTCACATCCCTTTTCATTAAAAATAAATAAATAAATGCAAATTCTATTTCAAATTCAAAGTCTATGCAAATTATTACAAATGACACTCAAATAATGGCTCTTAGATCATACCTACAGCACTTTTGCCTTTCTGTTGTGGAGAGTTCAGACTATTTATGACCTGCATTTCCATGTCAACGCATACATTTTGTTTTTATTTCAGCAGGTCAATCATAACTGCACAAGCTTATACAGACATTTTAATGCCGCAGTCGTTTGGATCACACCCATTTTCTATCATCTTACACCTCTTTGAAGGTGTACAGAGAGTTTATTTATATAGTTGTAATGTTTAACAGAGCACTGGTCTCAGTTGTTCTCTGTTCCTTAAACAGGGTTCCTGTCCTAGTGACTGCAGTGTTACTCATTTCTGGGGAGGAGGGCGACTACACAATTGACCAAGCGTTTTTCTATGGCAGACCACAGGTACGGTTCCACCCCCCCCCACACCCCACCCCCGATGTTGTAACCACAACCACAAAACGGTACACTGATGTTCTCTGATTAAACTTTAGCAATCCGAGGAATTGGACATAGAATGTTGGTGCTGGGTTATAACTACAAATACAATAACTATTTTAAGATGATATTCAAACCTAAAGATTGATGATATAATTATATTCTTTGAAAAAGTACCTTGACACACACACACACACACACACACACACACATTTAATTATTCTTATCTATTCATCCTCCACCAGCTCATCTGCAGCACGGTGGTGCTGGCCCTCAGTCTGGTGCTGGTTGGGGGAGCTCTGGTGGGCCTCAGCAGGGGCAGCTGGGAGCCCAACTACCAGGTCCTGGAGCCAGACCTGGCCACGGAGGAGCTGGCGTCCGAGAGAGAGCCGCCACCGGGGGGCAGCTCGCTCATCGTCCCGGCAATAAGCATCAAGACAACAGGTGTTTGTGTTTTTTTTTTTTTTTTTTTTTTTCTAAACCATTTCTTAACCATTGAAGCCTGCAGCCAAGCTGTGTTGACGGAGTATTAGTCAATACAGGTATTTCCTCTCTACAAAGAGAGGATTGTCACGGAACAAAGATATTGAAAGGAAAGTATTATAGGCTCAAAGGTTGGTTAAATGTATTTTGGTTGGTTAAATGTAAGTCTGTTTAATTTTATCATGGGTGTAACGTAATCTAGCAAGTGACCAAGTACTTAAGTCCAATATAAAATGCTTGTATACAGTGTGAGCTGAGTTGACCAGTATATAGAGACTGTGATAATTTCTTTTTTTTTCTCAATTTGTTATCTCACTTTATCAGACTGCCACATGTGCGAGTGTGCGCCGGTCGAACCCATGCCGGATATGATTATCAGCACAAACATAAATGACACATCTACACAGAACACAGGTGATGTACTGTTAGCCAATGGCCAATGATTAATGAAGGCCAATTTACCTTCCTTAAACATTGGCAGAACATTTATTTTTTTCAATGAATGGTAAATCGCATTTTAAGTTTTTACTATTGATTACTAACGATAGCCACAATCTGGTTTTCTTTCACAAGAGCAGAATAGCATTTATTTCTTAAATCCAAAATCATAAATTCTCTTCAGTTCTTAGAATTAAAGGCTAAGCGCTCATATTTATTTCAAAGTGTCTCAGTCCAAAATTTCACAGTTGCATACGTCCGCCCCCTGCAGGTCAATGTGGGAACAGCTGTGAGGTCCCTGACTGTCTGCTGGGCGAAGAGGAGGAGGCACAGCTGCTAAACCTGGTTGCAGACAGACAAGTGGCCCGACACGCCCTGCTGAGCCTGCTTCTGACTGTCAGCCTGCTGGCCGTGAGCAAACAAGAGCACGCCCCCTTCACTCATCCACCACTGCTATAATTAACTGAACGCGCCTAGTTCAACCCTGCCCTGTACAACACTGTATGAGAAACAAGGGTTTTTTTGAACAACTATCTATATGTAATTCAAAATGTTATCTTGATAGCTAAAACCAAAATAATATAACATATTATTTCTTCTATTTAAAATTTGAACATTAACAACTGACCTTTTCAGTTGTTTCTGTATACAATGCTGTGAGTTTAACACAGCGTATCTATTTCCGGTTTCAACCTGCTTTGCAGAACCTGTCCAGCTGCCTGTGGCTGCTCTTCAACCCTGTTCCCGGGCGGCTGTATCTGGAGCTGCAGTTCTTCTGCGCTGTGATCAACTATGGACAGGTAGGCACTGATCCCAGATCCAGGTCCCCACATGAGTCTGCGTTACCGTGGTAACCGCTGAGTGGTACTATCCTCCTCCCTGCAGGGTTTCCTCTCCTTCGTTTTGTTTGGGCTGGACAAACACTTGATCATCCTGCCCTTTAAGAAAAGGTACATGAACCCCTCCCTCACCTCAGTTTTAGTACGTTTGGGCATTCTTTTTATAGTATATTTATTTTAACAAATCTTTTTTGGATGTGGGGGATGTCAGGTGGCATGATTTGTGGTACCGGAGGAAGCAGGAAGTGCGACCGCAGAGCGAGCTGCCTGTGGACGTCCAGATGACCTGCTTGCAGTTTGTGAAATACCACAAGGACCAGTGTTCCCAGGACATCGTCAAGAAGAGACGGTAAGAAAGCTGGCCAAGACTGGTCTCCCAGCTCAAGGGTTCTGCCTTCTGCCCTCATCCTCAGCCTACCCGGTTGAACGGTGAACCTGTTCCTTATTGACCGGTCTCTGTAATAAAATAACTGAAATACCAAGCTGGTAATGGCTCCGTGGCTTGTTAACTGCTTACATTTTTCATTTACATTTAGGGCATTTAGCAGACGCTTTTATCCAGAGCGACTTACAATAAGTACATTTGTCAGAAGAAAGAGAAACAATAATATATCGCTGTCGGTACAGCAAGGATGTTCATAGAACCAAGTGCCAAGCACTAGCAATTGTTAAGTTAACCCCTTCCCCTACCCCTTCCCCTTACAACGGAAAGCTTCCAGATTTCCCAAATGTCATAATGCAAATATCATCAGAAAAGTGTACTCAAATATGCCTTCAGTGCTTTGCGGCTTCCCTTATCCCTCTGAGGCGATGCAGGGGGTAAACACGCCGTGTGTTGCAGGTGTGGGGAGAGGACGGCAACTCACACCTTCCTGGGGAGTGACCTGGTGACCTGGCTCCAGCAGACCGGTCTGGCCCAGGACCGGGGGGAGGCCATCTTGTACGGGACCCGTCTGCATCAGGGTGGTGTCCTGCAGCACCTCCGCCAGGAGCACGACTTCCAGGACAGCAACTTCTACTACCGGTTCACAGATTCAGCCTGTACGGCGTAGTAGTAGACGCTGATGGCGGTTAGCTGTCTTTTTAATGGATGCGCTTAGGGACCGTGGGAAAAAAGGATGCTTAAGGGTGAAACGTGGTGTGCGCACGCGCTATGCACGCGCTACATGCTACAGCACTTGACACTGAGCTAAAACGTGTGGTTTTGAAGCCAAACTTGAGATTGTAGGTTTTAATAGAAACCGCACTGAAGCATACTGAAAAAAAGTGCCACATTCTCCGCCTCTAAAACCTGTGGTTGATGGCCAACTGTAACTGTCAGAACGCACGTACAAATGCTTCCAGCTGACCGAAAATAATTGCTGCTTTTTTAGTAACTAGCTCAGGGATCAGTAATCCTTTTATTTATTTATTTTTAGCTTTTACAAAAAAAAAGAATAATGGACATTCTTGAGTACTACTGATTCTGTGGAAATGTTTTAATGGGCTTCAAGAAGCATGTTTTTTTATTTGTATTCAATAGCAACATGTTTTCATTATATATAAAATGAATACACAATGATTGTAGCACTCTGCGGTCTGTAATGGATGGGTGGGGCGTGTGACACAGACAGGAAGTCAAATGTGCCTTTTATTGTAGTGTCATAGCGGGCTATGATAGCTGCTGGTTCAGCAGCTAAATCCATTGCTAGCTAATCTCAATACATTGTAATGACTGACCAGTTTCCAAAATATTCTTTATTAAAATACAAGTTAAGGGAAATAATTTCGCTGAATTATGCACATGCGCATGTTTGATCATTTTAATATTGTCTTTCAACTGAGAGAATGGGCTGCAGGTAATACATTTGCATATTAATAAACTAATGTTGATGAACTCGTTTTGTAAAATAATATTGGATCTAGATCAATTGGGGGGGTTGACATTCAAATATGGTTTCATTTGTTTTTAACATTTTATGAGATTAAATCGTTCGCGTTTTCAAACATTTGTCATGTTTCATCTTTAAATTTGATTGTGTAAATATATTTTTATTTCACATTTTAACATATTTAACTATATGCATCCATCTCTTCCTGGGCCGTGTTTGAAAACAGATTCACCACTAAGGGGATGTGGTCAATGTCAACACCTTCCACAAGATACGTCTCCATCTCAGCCAGCTTCTCCTTCTCCAGATCCCTCATGTTCTTCAAAATCTGCTTCCCTTTTTCCTGAAAGGTTACAAACAGAAGAAAAGCCTCAGGTGAATTTTGACGACCCACTACCTTCAACCTATGAGGCTCTCCTCAGGTAAATGAACAAAATCTCGAACCTTGTTGCTTTCGATGATGGCGGATGCGCATTCGTGCTTGAGGAACAGCGGGTGTTTCCGATCGGGCTTGCTCTTGAAGCGCGGTTTCTGCTTCACGGGGTCGTCTTGACCGTACCACGGAGAGCAGGTATGCTTCAGCTGTTTGATATCATGCACAAATATGAACGGCTTGAACACAGACCTGTAGACCAGAAGGAGATAAGGGGGGGGAGGGGGTTACATTTACATTAAGCAGACACCTTTATGCAAAGCGACTTACAATAAGTACATTTGTCTGAAGAAAGAAAAACAATATATTGCTGTCGGTACAGTAAGGACGTTCAAGTCCCAAGCACTAACAATTGTTTGGAGAACTCATTCTCCGTATACAACAAAGATAGATAGGATAAGATGCCACACTATGCTAAGTACTATTTTTAAGTGCGCAGACATAAAACATGGGGGGAAAAAAGGAATTAGTGTGATGGCAATGTTTTATTTATTTAAATGTATTGCGTATCATGTGTCCTTGCCTATGCTTTTCGCTATCACTCATTGATGTTGCATAGCCTGTGGAGTCTGTTGCACCAGAATGGAACTCTTGGCACACTTGTACATGCATCATCAGCATGTGATGAATTAAGTCTTTAATCCTTACTTATACCTCACACTGCCACCTCACTACCGAGCTGCATGGAGCGCTGTACCTTTCGGGGTCAGGGGTGGCGGTGAAGTAGTGCACCCCAGGCAGGGCGGGGTTCCTGGGGACCACAGACACCATGCTCCCCGCGGTCAGGAAGGCGCCCTCCATGTTGATTCCGCTCTCCTTGTCCCGGAGGATATCCATCAGCGTCTGAGCTGTGATGTGACCTGCAGGTTTAGAAAACGGCACCGCTTACATTACTCTGTATCGATAAACACTCCGAGACACATTAGATAATAGCGTCTTTTACGGACAGGAGAGGGAAGAGAGACGGGGAAGTGGGTTGAAAAAGAGAGATAAAGACATGCAGCATATGACCACAGTCAGAATCTAGCCTGGGTCACTCCAAGGCCCTGTTTGTCTACATGGTTAAGACACGAGTGGGTGGAGCTGCATCAGAGGACATTTGGTTCTAAAACATATTTTGTATATATACTTGACCAAAGAAACAACAGTTTATACATATTTGACCAATGAAACAACGGTCCATACATGAGGCTAACAGAAACATGCTGTGTCTGGTGACCTTCACAATGAAGGTCACCTTCATTGTGGTCAATTCTCTACTACGACCACGTCTGACTACCTTCACTTTCTCTCTTAGGAGACATTTGTATACAATACAATATTCTTTTTCTTATTTGGCATGTTGTACATGAACTCACCGTTGCTTTTCTCCATCATCTTCTTCCCTTCACAGTAGCGGCTGTCCGACGCCTCTATCCGGGCGGTGGTCATGTAGGAGTAGGCTTTGGCGAAGTTGAACTCTGAGACCCCGTCCCACCAGCCTTTACTCTGGGCATACTCTCTCAGCTTGGGGTGCTCCCTGTCCATCCTGGTCGTGATGCTGTACTCATTTGAGATGTTGCGGAAACCCTCTAGAGAAGAGAAATAAGATGCTTGGTAGTAACTCAATATGGGAATTACTGCAGAGCAGGCCTTGATTATGTAGAGCATTTGACGCACATCTCAGGAATAGTTTGACCCCAGCTCCCCGCCATGACATGTACTTAGAACATGCAAATCATGGCGATGTCGGTATGGCAATATTTATTTGTGTAAGTGTGTTTGTTAACATGGTGATGTTGCTGTAGGTCAAACCATGTGCAAGAAAAATTTGAGAATGTGGAGACATGTTAAGGGGGCATAAATCTGGAAGGATCAGAATTAGAAAGCTAGCAAACACCGCAGTCCTGCTTCTGGTGACAGCTCTGGTTATGAAACATATCTTTGCCATAACTGACCAATAGAAAGACTGTTTGTACATACTTAACCAATGAAACATAAGTGTGTACAGAGTTGACCAATGAAACAACGGTTTATACATAGGCGCATGCCCCTGAGGCTAACAGAAACATGTTTAGTCCGGTGACAAGCGGGACAACCAATGGACGACAATGACAGTGAAAACGTTACTCTTCAAGAACAGGAAAGTCCCTCACAACGAATAAGGGAGGTCCATTCACTGCTACACCGTCTGACTACCTGTCACTCTCTCCGCAGCCCAGTGCTGCCCGGAGGTGTCCAGCACCCAGGCCTCGGTCCGGTCGGAGATGAGGAAGCTGTTGTGGTACGTGAAGTTACAGTTGTCCTCCATGCAGGAGCCTCCCGTTCCGTGCTTTTCCAGCAGGTCAGTGATCACTTGCAGAGCTTTCTCAGCGGTGTCGGCTCTCTCCAGTCCAAGTCTGTTAAACAAGAACGGGGTATGGATGTGCTTCAGCATCGAGCGTTCTGCTGAACGGCGAAGAACAGCGCGATGATCCCCCCCAACACAGCCCCACACACACACTGGACAATGTGTAATTGCATTATATTTATTTATTTATTTATATCTATTTGTGGCTCTTTTTAAAATTATGTTATGCAATATTATATATATACACTTTCTATTGACTTTTCCATTGACTTATTTGGTTGACTTTTAGTGTTTTTCCATTTTGTTGTTTTGTTGTACCCTTTATTCAGCCAGAATAGCATGTATTTGTACATGATTTCTATAATCACAAAGTGATTCATGGAACATTATATTTTGTTTACAGTACTCCAAAGCCAACCGACACAGGATATCCCTGTCAAAGCAGCAATGAATGGACAACTGAATCGCACCAACACTGGTATTACAATAAGCATGCTCACCTGACCAGATCCATGCCCAGCAGAGCCTCTTCCCCATCACAGCCTTCTCTCCCCCACACCGCTTCATTCCCAATGCACACCTGGTGCTCATTGGCTCCCATCTCTGCCCCCCACAGCCAGGCTGGTCTGCTCAAAACCACTGCGTGAGTGTGGACTGCTTGTTCCACCTCTATATAAGTACACTTTTTTTGGGGGGGGGGGGGGGGGGGGGAAA
>JAOPUD010000090.1:2674202-2684972 GCA_027122715.1 Trisopterus minutus
GTGTGTGTGTGTGTGTGTGTGTGTGTGTGTGTGTGTGTGTGTGTGTGTGTGTGTGTGTGTGTGTGTGTGTGTGGAGGTGGGACACGTGTACTTTACTTCCATTGAACCAGTTCATTGTGACAAAAGGAAAAAAGAAAATGGCCGAATCCAGCAGGATCTACACCTGCTGCTACGCCCCGCCCCCACGGGGCTTGTGACAGGAAGTGCCAGCGTTTACTCGTCTGAGTCAGGCAAACACAGACATTGCCCCTTCCCAAGTGACACAAAACAGGATGTGTTAATGAGCATGCAAGAATTTATTGCAAAGTGAGAGACTGCACGTCTTGTTTTTTTCTGCTTGCTCAAGCGGATGAAAGGAAGCATTTAATGATCCCTGCGACGTTACTGCAAAAGTATGCTCTCCAATTGAATTTTCCGAGGTTCAGTTTAGTTTTTTTCGCTCTTTGAATATATGTTGTGGTACGGTAGGTCATCATTAATTCCCTCACCGTGACCTAAACATTCCAGTTGTTCTAGTGACGCCTAGTTTAGTAGGCCTAATATTCACACGCATATCTTTGTGACAATCCTGCACCCTGAATCTTACACCTTCCATGACAATCGCTTTGAGTTTAGAAAAGTATTGCACGCTGCACACGGCTTGCAGTGGAAATCGTTTGGTTCCTTGTTAAATGGAGAGGATTCGGTTTCACTGCCGGTCCCACTGGTTGAAGTGCTGCCTCCACAAACTTCATTACTCCAATATGTTGTATGATCTCGGATCCTAATCCTTTGTTGTCTGTCGTCTCCTATCTGACTCTCTCGCTCCCCCTACTTCGCTTTTTTCCTGTTTCCTGTAAATCCTGGAAAGCAGAATGGCATCCATCAGGTTCTGGTTCAGTGCTGGAAAAGGTTTTGGTTGCCTCTGCTCTGCCGCTGCCAAACAGGTCTGCGGCCGGCCTGTGCGGCCCTCCCCTTGGATTGTTATGCTTTCCATTTCCTATCGGAGCTGAAACTATAGCAGTGAGAGGAATGCGTCTGCCCAAGCCCCGCCCCTCTCTCTCTGCCCCACCAACCCTCTCTTTCTCGGTCCCCCCTCCCTCCCTAGCCAGCCAGCCCAAAGAGAGGCCCCAGCAGAATCTGGGCTCCCTCCAGACACCTGGATGAGATGGGGAAGGCGGAGGGAGAGAGGGAGGAAGAGGGAGAAAGGGGGTGTCTCTGGATCACTGGCATAGAATACTAATGCTCAGTCTCCTCAATGCTGGGGTTCTAAACAACTTGGCACAGCGTGGGTTTTGTTTCGGGGGGGGGGGGCTGACTGTGATGACGGACCTGCCTCGTTCTTCAGCGGACGGGGCTGCTTTTCTCTTCTCGGCCCCGGGATCGCTCTTTGTTCGTTGGCGTGTTGTCGCGGAAACAACAAAGGCTTTCTAGGTCGCCTGGCGAACACACAACTAGCCAAACCTGTCTGTGTTCGCCCCTTATTGGGTTTCCGATTACATGACCAAATTCCACTCCTTTCTCTTAAGTTCACACCGGTAAACACGACACAAAGGGTTTTCTTGCACAGATTGAGCCTCCACTGATCTTTCCTGTGTTCGATATGGGCCTTGTGCGTGTCAGGGCTGGAAAGGGACGTTCGTTTTCCCTGGCACCTGGCAAATTTGTACATGGCATTGTGTAGCGTCTAATCCTTGCTATCTTGGTTATACACAGGTAATGGGTTAACCTAGCAATTGTAAGTGCTTGGCATTTGGTTCTATGAACATTCTTACTGTACCGACAGCGATTTATCGTTTCTCTTTCTTATGACAAATGAACTGTTTTTGTCATAAATGACAAATTGTAAGGCATTTTTCTGCTAAATGCCCTAAATGTAACGAGAACTAGGCCTACGAGGAGTAGCGGTTGGGTTTGGAGCGGTGCGATGGTGGAGGATTCCAATCCCTTGAGCTGACCACTATGGGGCACCGTGCATGATGAGCTCTGTCATGGAGCAGTGGTCTCCCAGGCCTTGGTCTGCAGCCAGGGGCCTCCACTGGCTCAGCTTGCTGCTGCTGACTCAGTTCCCACACTGGTGTTTCTGGGAGGCTTGCGGAAAACAGGGATTGGGTCTTCTTGGGTGACTGTGCTAGTGGGTTAGGGTTAGGGTTGGTGGACTTTGGAGTTGCAATGCCTGTGTGTGCGCACATGACTAATGTGGCAGATGGCAGATGAAAGCTGGTCATGGGATCAAAGATGATACCATTGGAGGTTTTCACAAATGCATGAGACGCACACAGAAAACAGCCACAGTGAGCCCTCTGCTCAATAAAATCCACTATGTACTGAGGTATACATGTAGGAAAATGGGCTTATCTTGTCAAAATGACTCTTTGCGTGATACTGACATTGTTCAGAATAGTCCATGGCCACGAGAAAGTGAATCCCCTCCATGTTGACATTGGAGTCAACACTTTATCGGGCCTCATCATGTTATGATAATGCAAGTAGAGGGATTTAGGTAGTGGGTTGGTCGTTTGCCAATCGAGAGTGTTCAGCTATGCAGGAAGCCTTTGGCTTTACCTTTGGAAGTCAGAGCTGTGATCTTTCATCATAAGTGTGGCCTATCTGATCCAGAGCTAACAGTGCGACGGTTCTTTGTTCTTATGTTTGGAAGCCCTGTTGTTATGAAGGTAAGGGGGAGGAATCGGTTGGGTGATTGAGGCGAGGGGAATCTGTGAAAAGCATTCCTGCCTTTCACCACAGAGCTGCAGTCGTTACTGTGATAATTTTCTCCTTAATGTCTTTTGTCTTTGGGATCTCCTGTGGAGACCAGGTCAAAAGACAGAAGTCTCCCCAATATTCATGCATGCTTTTGTCTGAAAACAAATGACTGGGTTCACCCACTCACTAGAAAATGCTGACCTTATTTACAGGACGCAGTTCTCTGTATCATGGATTTCGACCACTTTCTGCATATATGAGACAGACTGCCAGGGGTGGCAACAGACCACCCCTGGCATGTAAAGATCGTCAGGAAGTCTACAATCATTACATCATATCCACTCACTGCAAAGCATCTAAAGTTAACCTTTCTAATCCTACACCCTGCCCCCCCTTTACAAACAATGTGTCATACCCACTCACTGCAAAGCGTCTAAAGTTAACCTTTAGAATTCTATCGCCCCCCCCCCTTATGATTACATCATATCCACCTACTGCAATGAGTCTAAAGTTAAACTTCCTAATCCTATACCCCCCCTCCCGTCACCTTTACAATGATTATTACATCATACCCACTCACTGCAAAGGGTCTAGGTCTAAAGTTAACCTTTCTAATCCTACAAACCCCCATGCTCGCCACCCCGCTGCGAACACATTAACATCTGTCAGCGCGGAGGATGTTTAAACCCATCCCATCACCCCCTGTTTACACTATCCCACCCAAAGGGTTCACGTTGGGGTCACAGCCGGGCCCCTCCTATCATTAAGACCACCAGGGGTCCGTCTCTGTTTTTCATCCAATCCTCAACACTGGTGGTGCACACTCATCTGGTCGTTTACCACACGGTCATCTTCTCTGCAATCTCATGATTCATCAGACCTATGCCATGGACAGCTTTAATGGATTTGAGGTTTAAGATGACTCCAGTGTTGCCAGCCCCAGCTTGGAGGCAGCTACAGAAAAAAAAAATCCAGCCAAACTATTATGAAACAAAACAGATAAACATCTCAAAATGTCTTCCCACTCATGTGAGACATGACATAATCCCGCAGGTGCATCACAGGACTATGTTGTAGGAGCGGTCACTTTCTGGTGCAGTGACTCTTCTAAAAGAGAGATCGGTCGGTGAAGAAGACACAGCGCCATTGATCCGAAAGCCCAGCCCTTGCACGACAAGCTGCGCGAGTCTCCCCACGGGAACACTGACGCTACTGTACACTGGGGGCCCTCTGCTGCAGAGCTTGTCATTCGGATGTAATAACACACTGACCCGGTCCACCCTGGCAGCCGGCACACCCTTTAATAATGGCAGGATTCACTCATAAAATCAGAGGTCGATGATTGACCGCGGCCACGAGTTTCATATTTTAGCCGCTTTAATCAAGTCTGTCCACAATGATAGTCAGAGCTGGGTTTGTTGTTGTGGTATCGGCCCTGCTGTTACGTAACATTTATCTCTCTTATAGGTTTCGGTCTATCCGTGGAATGTTTTGGTTGGGTCGCTAGCAGCGATAAATAAGGCAAAAGGGGTAGAAATGCTGAAGTTGATACATGAGGCTTTGCAGGTTTTGGTTCAAAATTGATTTTGGGAACTTGCTAAATCGTAGATGAGGTCAAAACAAAAGAGTCAGGAATAACAGGGAAACCACAGGGTGTAGTCTTGAATATCCACAGCGAACCATGCTGCAGAATATTATCCATGTATGGAAATACTTCGTGTCTACCTCAATGAGGTCATTCTTTCTTCATGGGCCAGAAAGAATGTATACTTTCTGTCTTTGTTACACCAGGAGACAGCTCTGTATTAACCTCTGCAGCATTCACAGACTAGAGTCCATTTCAGTTCTGGGCTGTCTCCGTCTCTCAGGGAGTGTTGATGGTGGCAGTCCATGAAGTAATCGTTCAAGATCTTTGTATTTTTATTAAAAATTCTTGTGGAAACCTCAGCCGGGCATGCTGTCTTTGAAGAGAACGGTGGTGCTGGGTGGCAGAACTGCTGACCTTGGTTTGAATAATACTGACTGAGTTGCATGAAAGAGTTTTGAAAAGTTATGACATCCCTATGACCCTGCTTCACAATTTCACACACTCCGAAAGAATGTGTCTGCAAACATGTGCAGACATTATTATTTATTTATTTTGAGACTTTTCTTCTCCTTGGTAATCCACGGTGATTCACACCCGTCATTTCAGAGCCTGCAGGCACTGTGTTGCTCTGGCCAGCTGTTGGCCTACTTCTTCTGTCTGCTGTGTGGTGAGATGTTGTAGTCAAAGGCCATCCGGGAGGATGGGGTCTGTCAGCCTCTCAGTGCACTGCTTTGGAGGCACCCCATTAAACACCGCATTTCACATTCATGTTTTGACATTCCTCGACTCCAACACCTGTACAGCCTTTTGTTTTGTTTTTGGTTTCAAAAGCCAGAACACAAATCTTAATCGTGGAATCACAAGTACACGGCTTAGATCATTGATGTGGGCCGAAGTAGTTGTGAAAGAGATGAATGGCCTGCTGGTGGTTTTCTTGAGTACCAGAGAAGAGTTAAGCATCTTGAAAGGCATCAGATTCCTAAAGATCAGGGAACCATGGAGGAGGAGGTTAAGAAACGCTGCAGTTCAGTGAACTCTTGAGACTTGGAGGTACAGATAACGGATCAGATCTTCATTCGATAGTTGTCTGTTCAGCGAATACTGCTGAACCATGTGGTCCACCTTGCATTCCTCCATAGTGAAACCACCCAACACTAAGGAATGTGTCCTTCCGTCTCTATTACTACTCCACATTTATTCCTTGGGACCCGAGCAAGGCATGGAACAATTTAATGATGATCGCCTTATAATTACAAACACTTGTATGCATCGCATGCATGACACCGGGTGGGCTTAGCTCAGGAGGTGGAGCGGGTTGACTTGACTTGCAACCAGAAGGTTGCTAGTTCGGTTCACGGCTCCTTCTAGCGGAGTGTCGAGGTGTCCCTGAGCAAGGCACCGCACCCTAACATCTCCAGACGAACTGGCTGTCGCCTTGCATGGTGGACACCGCCGTTGGTGTGTGAATGGTTGTTTGGATTAAAAGTGTTGCTTTGGATAAAAGCTTCTGCTAAATGCCCTGAATGTAAATGTGAATGGAAACCAATTTCTATGCATGCACTTTCAATTGTTCGTCGGCAGATCTTCAACACTTACTCCAACGAGGATTATGACCGGCGTAACGATGACGTTGACCCGGTGGCCGCCTCGGCAGAGTATGAGCTGGAGAAAAGGGTGGAGAAGATGGACGTCTTCCCTGTGGAGATTGAAAAGGGTACGTCTGCCGCGACGCCGCCGTAGTACAGAACATCCATTCCAACAATGTCATGACCCTTCATAGCCATAGGCAACGTGGGTCCAAGGTTTTGCTGGGTCCATACATTTTTTTTCCATGTACAGGAGTTATTTTCAAATAACTCAATACAAGCTTGACGTTCTGTGGGTGATTCCTTTGTTGATGCAGGTTGACCCGGTACTGGGGTCGGCTTAGCTCAGGAAGGTAGAGCCGGTTGACTTGTAACCAGAAGGTTGCTAGTTCGATCCCCGGCTCCTCATAGCTTTGTGTCGAAGTGTCCCTGAGCAAGGCTACTCCCCCTCACCCTGCTCCCGCCGAGCTGGCTGTCGCCTTGCATGGCTGACACCGCCATTGGTGTGTGAATGTGTATGAATAGTTGTAAGTTGCTTTTGGCAAAAGTGTCTGATAAATGCCCTAAATGTAAATGGTTCTCTGTGGTTCCACTCTCTTTCTCAGGAGAAAATGGGCTGGGCATCAGCATCATAGGAATGGGTGTCGGAGCTGACCAGGGGCTAGAGAAGCTGGGCATCTTTGTGAAGACCATCACAGAGCAGGGAGCGGCTGAACGGGACGGAAGGTGAGCCACTACCACTACTAACACACATGTTTAGAATGATTGTATTCCCTGCTGAAACCACATTCTTGAATGGCAGCAGATGCGATGCATAACCGTGGAATGTATGTATGCAGGGATTTTGGCTCATCTCTCCCGGGCTCCCGAGAAACAGCCTTCAAAACAAGCAACTGTATTTTTAAACCTTCTGAAGCAGCAAAAGACAACAGTCAGACTGTTGGTTTCCCAGGGAGAGCATCCTGTGTGGTGTTTCCCAGCTGACTGATGCCTCCCGTATTACAACCCCTGAGTTGTTTTGAAACATCTCTCTTTCCTGCCTCTCTCCAGGATCCAAGTGAACGACCAGATAGTGGAGGTGGATGGGACCAGTCTGGTGGGGGTCACTCAGCTCTTTGCGGCAACAGTCCTCAAGAACACACAAGGCACCGTGGGGTGAGATCATAGTCTATACCTATCTCTCTCTCTTGTTCACAACCCACAAAGATCTCTTGGACCTGTTTGTGAAGCCATTGTGGAAGAGACTAAAATGTAGTCCCATTGTGGTGGTTGGATGGTAAAAAACGAACTGCCACCGTCCTAGGTCTCGCTCTGAAACCCTGAGTTGATCGATTTCGGCCATTTGGAGTATTGTGAAGCGGCAAATCAATTCACGCCCTCAATGTGCCAAATATGGATAGTTTCCAATGCTGCGCTCAAGCAATTATGGAGCCCGTAGCATGAAATATACAGCTTCATTCCAGTTGCGTGTAATTCAATGGGTGTACACTTTCTTTCCAGTCTACGGCAGGACACCACCAATGATTACACAGCATTAGATAAGACCTTAATTGGGCCGAAGTAGCCCACAGTTCTGCTTATCAATTTAGAGAGGCATAGTCATAGTGATACATTAATAGTAACAATAATATTCAATATTACACTACATCCTGAGAGTGAATGGCCCGTTTGTTACTTAACTGAGACAAGAGGTCAGGCTGACTAATCGTGGCCCATGTGAATGATTGACCGTAGGTAAATGACATCAACACAGTGGCACAGTGCACCTGGCAGGCTCTCTCATATGATCGCTGCTGGCTGGCAAAGCAAGCTGTAGACCTCTCTTTGTCCCTGCTGCATCTTCATTGGGACACAGCCCTCACTAACAACCTGCATCCCAACACACTAGGTTCCTGATAGGCCGGGAGAAGGCGGGAACACAGAGCGAGGTGGCCCGCCTGATCAGCGAGACCCTGGAGCAGGAGAAGCATCAGCTGCACCAGCAGCACCTGGAGGACACCTATGAGCAGTCCACAGAGGAGGTGAGTCCACAGGCCGGGCACCTAGGCCCCTGGGCACCTAGGCCCTTGTGCTCCTCGGCACTTAACTAGCTACTTCATTGAATCCCCATCGCTGTCCATCCAGGAACCAAAGCAGTTTGTTGCAGGCCGGGCGGTCAGTGTAAACACTGGTGGTGGGTGTGGGTTTGACCGCAGCCTCGCTGACGGCGACGGTGCCATTTCCTGGCTTAAAAAGCTAAACATCAGGAACAAGCCTTTGTTAATGTTTCACTTGATGGAACAATTCAGTATGAGCAAATGACGAAATATGTCGAGCCACGGGTAGTTAACAATTTGCTAACAGGTTTCCAAAAGTGGACAGAATGTATGGGGTGATTATGGCCAATGATTGGGGTCAAGAGAGCATCCGTCCAAATCCATGGACCAGTGTCCCCGGCCCTGCTGGGGCTCCCTGCTGGCCAATCCTCTAATCATGTGTGCGTATGATCAGCGGAGTGCAGACCACATGTGAACTTTATCCCGTGGGGAGAGCGTTGTTGACTCACGCTGAGCCTGGCGTGGGGTGTGGCGAGGGAGCTGTTCCCTAACGGGGGGTGATGTCATCATGGTTCCAGGAGGAGCACTACGAGGAGGAAGAGCCCGTAGAGGAGGAGGAGGAGGAGGAGGAGGAGGAGATCCTGGGCTCCAGCTTCTGCGTGGGGAGGAACGCGGAGTTGCTGGAGCTTCCGGACAGCGAGGCGTCGTTCCTGCCCGGCAACATGGATTCCTCTCAGATGGCCTTCAGGTTCAAGGAGGTATGACTTGATTCGTAGCCATTGTTTTATCAATCATTTATTCTTGGGAGGGGGGGAACTAGCCACAGATTGTTTGATTGGGTTGTGTGTTAATGATTGATATTTCTGTCCCTACCCACTACATCAGCTCCAACTTAAACATGGCATGGTCATGACTGAAGTAAGCCAACTAAAAGAGCAGGTAGGATGAAATAAGTTCTCTAAGCATGATCATCATTGACTGGTGTGTGTGAGTGAGAGATGTGAGTGAGTGAGAGATGTGGGTGAGAGATGTGAGTGAGTGAGAGATCGGAGTGAGATATCTGAGCGAGCGATCGATCGGTCAACTCCTAACAGCCGTTTTTTACCGTCCACTGATGTGTAGCTAAGCGAGTCCGAGGAGGACAGGTCGCTGTGGAGCGAGCGAGAGGCGGCGCTGGTGCAGAAGATCGAGCAGAACAATGAGAAGATCCTGCAACTGGAGGGCTACTGGCTGGAGGCCCAGGGTCTGTGCAAGACGGTCAACGAGCACCTGGCCGACAGCCAGAGCCAGCACGACGCCCTGGACAAGAAGTACAACAAGGCCAAGAAGCTGCTCAAGGACTACCAGCAGAAGTGAGTGGTCGTTGTGTTTGAGACGGCAGTGGTGTGGTCATCGCAGGCTTTTGCTATCACTTTCCCTTTCGTTGAGTGAGTCACACCCTCCACACAGATGGAGACGGGAAGTGAGATATCGAGGGCCGGCCTGATGGAAACCTTTTATTTGTTTATTTGGTTAATCACGACACACATAGGATTGGACTTGTTCCAGTACAACTGGGAATATGGTTTTGGAATGTCAGCCTTACTCACGTTGTACTCACTCAACTGTACTGTTGTCTCGTACTTGTGTTGTTTTAACTGTGCTGTTGTCTCGTACT
Source organism: Trisopterus minutus (assembly GCA_027122715.1). Lineage (NCBI taxonomy): Eukaryota > Metazoa > Chordata > Actinopteri > Gadiformes > Gadidae > Trisopterus > Trisopterus minutus. The sequence goes on from JAOPUD010000090.1 coordinate 2,683,755, forward strand.
TTCGTCGTTTGAACTTGCATGATAATATTTACATTATATGAGGAGAGCAGGGATGGTGATCAGGGGGAAATGGGTCAAGAACTGTACTTCACACAAGAGAAGTAGCGTTCTCAGCGGGTCGAAACACTTGACCTTGTTCAAGCTCATTCACAGCACGTCCCCAGAGACCAACACCATAACGAACACGTTCTCCGACTCATTTGTCATGTGGAAGAGCAGCCAAGGGCCACGATGTGAACCGCATTCCTCCTTTGTGTCTTCTTTCAGGGAGATCGACTTTGTGAAGAAGGAGGAAGAGATGAAGAAGGTTCTGGAAGAGAAGGAAGCGTGGTACAGAGAGCAGATGGAGAGCCTTCAGGAGAGGGTACGATAAAGAACCTAAACTAATCGAAACCCCCTCACACCCCTCTTACACACTTATTGTATGTTATACATCCTTGCACTTTTAAACAGTACCTAGCATTGTGTAGCTTCTTATCCTAGTTATCTTTGTTGTATACATGGAATAGGTTGACCTGAGCAATTGTGAGTGCTTGGCACTCTATTAAAACATCCTTACTGTACTGAAAGTGATATGTCTCTCTGTCTTCTGACCGATGTACTTATTGTAAGTGGATTAAAGCGTCTGCTAAACGCCCTGAATGTAAATGAGAATGACGACCGTAAAATTAAAGTTGGGGGGGGGTTTGGTTCGGTTCTGCTCGGTTCCACAGCTAGCGGCGCTGGAGGCCAGAGGGAAGCCGGCGGACCCCGCGGAGGCCCGGCTGAGCGCGGACCTGGCAGGAGAGGCTGGGCTCTGCAGCCAAGGCACCACCACCAGCTCGCAATCTGTCGACTCGCTAGGTAGCTGGCCACGCCTTCAGAAAGGCACCGGCCCCCTGAACGTCGTGTTTCCTTTTGCACATCGTTGTCCACGCATATCTTCATCCTCATCCTCATTATCGTGACAAATTAGAATCCGTGCAGCAGTACACATAGCCACGTCATCGGACCACTTCAACGTCCGTGAAACACAAAGCCTCATAGGTCTAAGGGGCGGCATGTGGCTCAGGAGGTAGAGCGGGTCGGCTGGTTGCTAGTTTGATCCCCGGCTCCTCCTAGCCGAGTGTCAAGGTGTCCCTGATCAAGGGAAGGTCTCCACTCATCGTGTGTGTGTGTGTGTGTGTGTGTGTGTGTGTGTGTGTGTGTGTGTGTGTGTGTGTGTGTGTGTGTGTGTGT
>JAOPUD010000090.1:2773587-2785280 GCA_027122715.1 Trisopterus minutus
CACACACACACACACACACACACACACACACACACACACACACACACACACACACACACACACACACACACAAACGTGGGAAAAAAGCTGCTCTACAGTGCAATTACTTTTAAAAACAACACCAGCCCTATTTTCTTTGTAATCAATTAATCCAGTGTTATATTATAAATGCTGCAATTAAAGTGTCCCACTCAATCAAATTCCAAAACACGTGTTGCAGTGGACTGGTGTGGTGAATTGTAGACAACAGTCCCAGGAGCTGCACGTGAAGGGGTCGTGCACGTGAAGGGGTCATGCACCTGAAGGGGTCGTGCACGTGAAGGGGTCATGCACGCAGAGGAGCCGTGCACGTAGAGGAGCCTTGCACGTAGAGGAGCCGTGCACATAGAGGGGCTGTGCACGTAGAGGGGCTGTGCACGTAGAGGGGCCAGGCACATGGAGGAGCCATGCACGTGACGGGGTCATGCACGTGGACAGAGCGTGCACGTATGGCAGTGACCTGGGTCTGAAAGGCGCTCCATTTCAGTGTCAGCTGAACCAGTAATGAACTCTCTGGCCATGGCGGACAGAAGCTGCAGTTCCTCAGTTCAGCTAGTCCATGCTTGTGAGGTTCACCGATCTCTACAGCCATTTGGTTTGAAGAAGAGAGAAGGGATGGCCATTGTCTGTTTGGTTCTCTAGAGGAAATGTGCAGTGCTGAGCATCTGATGCACTACTATGTGATGGACTACAAAGTGGTCTCAATTCAGCCCACTGCTGTACCCAGGCGGTAGCCAGGTCACATACAATTCCTGATAATCGTATTGATGTCAGCCTCATGTTTACCTTGACAGTGTGTTTGGGTTTGAAGAATTCAGTGAGAGTGGCAGTTATCAGTAAGTGGACAACAGCTTGACTCTACAATCAAGTATCATAATCTCGGTGGAAAAAACTTGCCATCCTCCACAACAAAAAGGCTTTCTTTTCTGTTATGTCTGTAATCTGTGACGGATGTTTCAAATGCATATCTGGATATTGTTGTTGTTGTTGTGGACAAGAAATTTTCCCCATGGCTTCTCTATCCATCTCTCTTAGGAACAGCATATTGTTATAAAATTCGACCCAACTGGTATCCACTGCTACATCAAAAACAACTTGCTTGTTGTTTAGACAAAGAAATATTTCAATTTCCCTTTAGGCACATTTTACATTTCTGTACTTCTTGTCTAAGCGCTTTGTGGAACAATGTCAAATTCTCAACTTCTCTAAATTACATCATAAGGTTCCAGGTTAGATACACACCAACATAAATAGTAGGCAGTGGCCGCTAGGTACATTTTAATTCGTAAAGTAAAATATTTCACCCAACTTGTAGCTTAAAAAATATGTTTATGTAGTCAATACTGATCGATTGTGATTTCAAGAATGTAACCAATATAATGAAATCCTTTCACTGATATTCTACAAATAAAAAAAACTCCACACACCCGAAACCCTCCTACTCAGGCCACCCTGCCAGCCCAGCTACACTAGTTCACGTCAGTTTCCCAGTATGTCAGAGTGGACAGAACACCACTATTACGTTTCTTTGGGTTCTGAAAGACTCCAGCCAATATGAGCAGAGGGGAGGGTTACCAATTGCAACTTTAAGGTACTTTCTCATGACTGGAGTTGATTGCTAGTCGGTGTTGTTTTACAGCTCGCTAACCTCAACAGATCATTGAAAAGAGACTAATTTGTTCCGATTAGTCCCGTTTAAAAAGGGGTAGAATGGACAACAATTTCATAATATTCAATATTGATAAATTCAATAAATAAAAAAATTCATATATTTGTTTGATATGAATACATTAATATTAAACGATTTTGATGATATTAGAAATGTTTATTGCAAGAACTCCAGAGCGGAACTTATTAAGTGCCAGTTGACGAACAAAGGCAGTGAAAAGCTCCTGGATTTTACATAAGTTACCTATCTGAAAACACTAAGCTTTCCATTTAATGAGCCGTCAAGTAAGGACACACCAGACAATAACCCAGGACAGAGGTCACTGGTTTACATGGGGGTGTAACACTTTGTGACAGTGGAGAGAGATGCAATGCAGGAACCGGATACAGTACAGAGCCCTGATAAGGGTTTAACTCCCTGCCGTAAGGTACAGCGGTTTGATACCCGATGCCTGCAGTCTACCTGAAGGCATCTTTGAGCAAGTGGGAGGCATGGGATAAAAGCCCCTTCTACATGACTGAAGAGGTGGAATATAATAACAGCAAATTCTCATTATTATCGCCAAGATTGAGATGCATGTTATTGGTGATGTAACCATATGTATATATATATATAAAAAAATAGTGTAATTTGATTGATATTTAATGATACATTGCATACATCAACAGCCAGCTTGTTCAACAGAGTAAAGTGATTCTATTCAACGTGATTCCAAAATGGTGCTTAATAAAGCACGTTCTTACCTCCACACAATCAAACTTCTCTGTGACCTTTGAGGAGTATTTGACTTTGAAGAGTGTGCTCAGGTTCCCAGCGCTATAATACAGCTGTATTTGAAGCCCTTTGTATCCGAAAGCCACTTCACTGAGGGAACACAGAGGGAAGGCCATGGTCAGTAACCAAGTCATCTGCACACAGAAGGCATCTCTGTGCTGTGGTTCATATGCAACGTATATTGTTTACAGTCATTTCATTAAAACATGAATGCAATTCATCACATTGTACAATAACAGCTCAGGCTAATAACAGCCTTCGACTACCCAGCCAAGCCACGGATCTCTGCAGAGATCCCGCCATGTGAGAGGCAAAGTAAAACAGGGAATAAAACAGTTAAATATCTGTCTTTGTGTCAAATTACTAATATAAGAAATTGATTTCATTATGCAACTGTGTGATTGAGTTAGATCAGCAATTAAGCCTGCTGAAATAATTAATGTCCCAATTAGGGAGTTCCCTGTGAGCTGATTGTGGCAGGTGCAAGTATAACCAAGCCTACTTTTGACTAATTCAGAAATGCGATTGAGAGCATAATGACATGCTAGTGTAGCCAGCACCAGTATGTCAGGGGTGCAGCCCATAATAACCAGTGAAACAGCAATAATAGCTATTGACATGTTGGACAATGTATATTGTCTTTTTCTGCTTTTGTATTTGCATATGTGTATTTGAATACTTGTAATTACTATTCTAAACGTTACGTTTACTATATGCTAAACTAAACGATTTTGTGACCTTATAGTGATGACAGGTGTAAATAAATAAATACTTGCATGTCAAATCAACGATTTAACGACTGTACTGTATATAACATAAGAGTTATATTTAGGTCGGGGTTACAGGGCAACCATTAAAACCCGCAAACAAAATATATGTAAATGAGTTCCGTTTATTTGATAGGGAAAGATACAACTCAAGTTTAAGAATTATTGTGAATTGTGTCTAGGATGGACTTGGTAAAATACATAATTTTTGGTATCATCACACACAGCCTGCAGCAGTGTCCTACTATTCCTGTAATTGGCGTTGGGAAGGAATATTTGAAAATTTAAACTCCACACCTCAGTGAGGTTCACACCGGAGCCTTCATGCTGTGCAGCATTGTCGAAGAAGGTTTCTCACAGAGCAAATGCTTACATGCTAAATGGTAGTGGAGGAGGCGTGGCCACCAGAGAAGTGAGTGGTTTTTAGAAGACGCGCATGTTCATGTTAAAAAGGAGCACAAAATATAAACACCCGCCCAACCTTTCCTGCAGATTTGGACAATCGAGGCTGACTGAATAGACATGTCTCTGATACAACTGTCCTTTGGTATATTGATTCCTATGGATCAGTAATGGTGTAGGGCATGTATTCTGAGAAACACAACTTGATAACCAGGGTTGAGCCTGAATATTAGTATATTTGTCAGTTAGGTAGGTATTAAAAACTCAGTTCAGTATTCAAAGGCTAAAGGTTTTTTTTTATGAACATTTTAAAATAATGTATTTTGCTTTGACCAAGTCAGACTGATGAGTGGATCGGAAAAGCCACTGATATTGTTGTTATGGTATTTTGAGTTTTTGAAATAACATTTTTTTTTTTTATAACATTTGTTACACCTATTTACCACTTTATGAAATAAAAAGGAAACGACCAGTTAATAAAAACGTGATTCTGCAGGAGTGGTCTCCACCTGCTATGCTACAGGCAGTGAAAGATACGCACTATGAATAACCTATTATTCTCCACCGAATTTGTTTGGAAACCTAATGAATATTCAAAGCTTATATTAATATTGTAATGATGTATTAAATACGTAGCCAGCCCTTTTAATATAACACTTATTTTGCTCCACAATTAATAAAAACCTATTGCTTGTCACAATATTATAGTTGTAATCCATAAACCATGATTCATAACATCAGGCAAAACTCACTCGTCTCCATACAGCTGATGACTGTACTCCGGGTGAAATGTTGTGCCATCGTCCTCCAAATCCTCTGGGAAGCGGACTGGGGCAAACATACAGGCACAGCAATGGTCAGGCTCACATAACATTGCAAACTGCGTCATGAAATTCATTGTGTGGTCATCTTCATTGAACAAAACATACAGGAGATCCAACCAATACTTACCCAGCTTCAGACAGATGGCTTCATTCGTGTCACACTTGTACTCTGCTAGTTTCTTCTCCATTGCGTTTACTCCTGTGGAGATAAAACCGGGAGGTCACGACTCAGTGAGTTAGTGAGTTACAGTGTCTGTTATTCACACATATTATATTATTCATACAACTCATTCAAAGTGAGATACAGTAGCTGTTATTCACCACAACTCATTCATAGTGAGTTACAGTGGCGGTTACTCACTACAACTCAGTTATAGTGTGTTACAATGGCAGTTACTAACTACAACTCCTTCAGAGGGAGTTACATTGGCCGTTATTCACTACAACTCAGTCTTGTTCACCACAACTCAATCATAGTGAGTTACAGTGGCTGATATTCACAACAACTCAGTCATCGTGAACAACTGTTCCTGTCATTCAGCAAAACTCTGTCAAAGTAACCCATCATATTATGCACTACACCCCTGTCATCACAGCGAACAACTGCCTTATATTCACCACAGCTCCGTTCATAACAGATCCTGTCATTCCCTCACAACTCAGTCTTGGTGGGTCACAGGTCCTACCAGGAGCTACCAGCTCCCACCAAGACTGAGTTGTAGAGAATAACAGGATATGTTAGGACGAAGCTTGATGGAGCAGATGAATAACGAGGTGGTGTTGATTCCCTCTCCTCTCACTCCACTGTAGCGCTCCCTCCACCACCAGCCACACGTACAACGACCTCTCAACGCGTTACACGGCGTCATTGTGGATGTAAACGTGTCACGCGGAGGTATAAACACCAGACGTGCACCGTGGGCCTTTCCTCTGAAGAGACGTCAACCTGTACACTCCAGCTAGCTAGCTTAGCTTAGCATGTTGTTGTTGTTATTATTGTTATTAAAGCGACCGCCTTTGGTTTCTCTGGCGTGATGCTTTACCCCCTCCTCGACCAACCGGTCCAGGGAGAGAACCGGAGTAATTTGTGGTAAGAACAACATTGAGGTACTGTGGTGCTTTGGCACTTACCCGCCATTTGAAGCAAGCGGTGTTAGCAGCGCTGCTGTTGCCCTGAAAGACCCGCGGAAACAACGGCACTTCCGGACCTGCGCACTTCCGCCGCCGCCGACTGTCACTGGCTGTTATACATTTGGTTATTAGAAATCATCAAAAAGCCCAGTTTCAATGTTGAAAAAAACAAACTGATAGTGTTATTTCTTTTGGAAAGAGCTTTGGATAAAAGCGTCTGCTAAATGCCCTAAATGTAAATGTAAATGATTTAATAATTCTATATATGTAGTTGCTGCTAGAGTGTCTTTCTTCATTTAATCCCTACAAAGTATTCAAATTGCACATGTACATTTAATGTGTCTGACATATGTCAGGTAGCGTACTTTTTAATTTATTTCACACGGCTGCACATAATAAAATATTTCTTTACACAGTTTTATCAATCGTGATTCCTATACCGGGTTATGGGAAACGCCAACACACCCAAGACGCAGTTCAGGCTCACTGAAGTAAAAGTCCTCGTCTTCAGCAGGTGACGTCACCCATCAGCATGGCCGTCAAGGTGACTATGTCAATATCTCTTATCAGTTATTACTTTTGACTGTAATATCATCTATTATCCTTGGTAGGCCTGTGGAAAACATTTATATCGCAGTTTATAGGGCGTGTTTATGTCAAAAGTCAGCATGACCGTTTGAGCATCTTTATACCGATGCAGTTCCGTCAATAGAGAACCACCTGTAATGAGTTTATTCTCTGAGAAAGTTGATGAATAAACTTCGCCATCCACATTGATTGTTGTGTTTGTTCGATCAGACTAATTGGATTTCTTGAAACCTCAAAATATGGACCATGTCTATGCAACCAGTATAACATAGCCTACTCCAAAGAAACAGATCGTCTGGGAAAAATAACTTTTTCCTATTTCAACTTGCTTGTGATAGGTGCAGGCAATGCAGAGAGCAGATCCCCATAACTTAAAGGCAATCTTTCTGAAGGTAAGTCTTACCGCCTATGTTCAAATACACTGAACAATGTAACCTACCACTGCAGACACACGATTTCAGCACATATTGCTGATCTATTCATCAATGTCTAGTTAAGTTGAAGTAGTTTCTCCAGCGATAGGCTTGGAAAAGGTCAGATAAGTCCATGGTCTAATTTTGGATCCTCTTTAACAAACAATGTATTCTTACTTTGGTTTCTCGCATGGCACATTCAGTTATATTACATTGGCACGCTATTCAAAATTTTCGTCTTGATATAAATAAAGTTGTTCGATGCGTGATTGCAAACCAACGGGTCGTGTTTGTGTAAACTGCTGCTTGAAAATAAGAGCCTTATCTCACACTTCTGACGTTAAAACGTATGTAGCAATTTGTAGCAGTCCCCGAGTTCAGGACGAAGGAGTTAATTAATAGATGTTTATTCCAACTGCCTGTATAATTGTATCAAGACCTAATCAGACTCAAACTCGAGGGGGAAATTGACATAGCCTATAATTATTTTAATGTGTTAATACGTTGGTTGTGAATATTACTTGTGACAAAGAAAAGAAAGAAAAACATTGTCGCTTGTTGTAGGGAGAGGATGTTTTACTTTTTCTTTGCCCTCTATATCGAGCTGGGCTCTATTTCAAGGGGTGGCATTTCTGCTCCCAGTTCATGTGCTGGGCTTGTGATTCGCGCCGTGAAACCCAACCCAGCTCTAAAAATGACCTTTCGGCTCATCCTGGGCTCTGCTCTGCTTTGTAACATGTTACTCTTCATTCTACTCCACGGTTCTCATAGTACACATATGAATACATGTCTTGGCCTGCGTTAAAATGCCTTTTAGATATCAGTGGCTGATAATCAATCAATGGCTACATATTGAATAAATTAGTTTTTTCTAAACACAATGTCATATTTACATGGAATTTACATGGATTTGTATATCTCACATCTTGTATCTTCCTCTACATAGCAGCGATTGTTTTGTATCAGTGTATTTTTCTTAGTAGTACCGTAAATAGTTCCTTCTTAATAATAGTTCCTGATATGTGGTAATATAATATAATATAATAATATATAGAATATATAACATAATAGAATATATATAACAAAATATTATTATTAATTATTACTATGTATCTGTGTGTCTCTGTTTGTCTGTCTGTCTGCGTCACTCTCTGTGTCTCCCTATGTCTCTGTTTGTCTCTCGCTCTCTATGTCTCTGTCTCTCTGTCTCTGGGTCTCTGTGTGTAGTATGCCAGCGTGGTGGAAGATGGGGACCATTACATGACCTCCGGGGACTTTGTGCAGAACTACCTTTCGCTGCACACACAGCCCCAGCACAACCCCAGGACGGTGAGCCTCCTGGCGGGCGTGGCCGACACCACTAAAGATGGGTGAGCAGTGAGCACAAATGAAACACCACCTGGATTCATATCGTTGAACTATCTGAAAACAGTGTTATTACACCCGTGGTTGACTCATTAAACATCTATTGTATCTATTAGCCCCAAATGTATGTGTTGATTACATTTAGATCAAATTAAATGTAATTAAGCTGTAAAACGATGTATGTCCAAAAAATGTCATGTATGTTTACAATCACGTAATAATAGATTTACTGGCTGTTACTACTTACTATAATATTAACCTAATTTTGAATTGTTAACATGTATTTTCACTCATGACCTCTTATTAAGTTGATTCTTAATTGCCCTACTTTGGCAAACTATATAATACATTAATTTGATTTGTGATGTAATTGGACTGATACACTGATAATATTTGCGATCATATGTCCTTCTGCCACATAGCAACTCTTCTCTCTCCTTCAAACAGACTGATCTCTTTCCAGGAGTTTCAGGCCTTTGAGTCGGTTCTGTGTTCCCCGGATGCTCTGTTCCTCGTGGCCTTCCAGCTGTTTGACAAGACAGGCACTGGGAGCATCTCCTTCGGTAGGTGGTGGAGGTCTCGGCGGGGAGACAGAGACATCATGTTCTCCGTACTGGACCGGATATTGGTATGTTTAGTTTTTGGCTCTTTATTACTCAGTTAGCAGAGGCCTCTATCCACAGCGACTGAGAATATCGATGTCATGAAGGGGCAGGTGTGGGTGAGGTCAGATTGATCAAGGAAGGTAGACTGCGGACCCTGGGGATCGAACCCGGAACCTTTCATCTGTCATCCTCTACAATCTCCTCACTTCTTTGTTTCCCATCTTTCTCATATACTCGAGAAAAAAGCAACCAAAATGTAAATGTAGGTTTTACGTATTTCGCTTCCACCGCCAGACGATAGACAGCTTTAATAGATAGACAGATAAACAAAGCAGGTTTGTGTATTTTCCGATCGGAGGGCCGTTCTGTGTGCTGTGGGCCCCTGGCCTCGTGGAGAGCCCCCCCACCCCACTGCAGCGAGAGGCGTCATGAATGTGAATTATTTTGCGGTAGCCTGTGTTTGTCTTCCCAAGACATCTGGAGTGCGTTGAGTCCTCCAGATATCAGCTGCAGGGAGCGGTCTCTCCTGCTGGTGTTTAGAGGAGCAGTAGAGGAGGGGGAGGAGGAGGGGGGCACATCCTATAACCTGAACCATGTGACCCGGGAGGAAGACAAAGTGGGGGTGGGGAGTGGGGGGGTAGACCGCAAGTTTTACGGAAAGTCTTCACGTAATGCATTTCCCCCACATAGAGTCATAGCATTACCGTCTCACTATTAGCCAGATCCCCCCCACCCTTACACACACAAACACGCACTTCCTACAACTCCATTATCGACTGTTCCCATCTAACTTTAACTCTGTACATCCCGATTCAGAACGACCGATGCTACATCAACACAAGCTGTGGATCGAACCCCCCTACTGTTTGACTGTGTTGACTCTTCCCTGACAGCGTCATCGGTCTGTCTTCTTCCTCTCCGCTCCACAGAGAATGTGCGGGACATCTTCAGCCAGACCACGCTGCACCACCACATCCCCTTCAACTGGGACTGTGAGTTCATCCGACTGCACTTTGGCCACGAGAGGAAGAGGCTGCTCAGCTACCCCGAGTTCACACAGTTCCTGCAGGTGAGGAGCAGACTCGCATGTACAGGAACAGACTCACGCGTACAGGAGCGTGCTCACATGTACAGGAACAGACTCACGCGTACAGGAGCGTGCTCACATGTAGAGGAACAGACTCACGCGTACAGGGACAGACGCACACATAAAGGAGAAGACTCTGACTATGTGCTGTCTAGACCACTGGTTCTCAAACCTTTTATACCGCATACCATCTCAGAAAATATTTTTTTCCCCAAGTACCATCATTATGACTGATGTTATAAAATATAACAACAGTAGGGTTTACAGTAGGGTAGTCCAAATAATATTAAACTTACAACTGAACTTCGATGAGCCTAATGAGAAGGGTGCGCCTGCCCCTGCAAACACAGTCCTGCAATGTCTGCATCCATTCAGGTCAGCTTCAGTCTCAGGTGTGGCTCAGCATCCATCCTGCTTTTGTATTTTGTTTTTATGATGGCAAGTGAGGGGAAGCCTTCCTCGCATACCACCAAATAGCGTCTGAGAGCAGTTTGAGAACCAATGGTCTAGACATACATAGAGCCTTTGATGCCATTTCTAACGGCCTTAATGGCCAGCATTACGGGTCGTTTTAGTTAAAGGCCGTGGTCAGTCCTCTGGGTCTGAGCTCAGGGCCGGTGGGCTGAACGGCGAGCGGGTGGTCTCTCTCTCTCTCTCTCTCTCTCGGGTCTGGGGGTCTGACAGGCCGGCTGGGCTGTGGGACCCTTCAGAGCACTTTGTGGTTCATCACGGTCGGCCGCAGCAGCCCACCACTTCACCAAAGACCCTCGTGCGGTGAGGGTTAACTCACCTGTCCAAATTGTAGTGGAGTTGCTTCTTCTCGCAGTGGCCCCGGCTGATTTTGTATTGTGTCTTAGTTCCGTGTTTTTTTGTAAGTACTGTGATGGATGGAGGCTGAGGTGAGAAGCCAGCGATGTCTTCCTGGGGAAGTGGAGCTTGTTATTTCTACCGTCTGGGGCCTGCCACCTTGTGGCTGTTGTTTCATGCCTGGAATTAATTGGTGGAAACAGTGGCCACACGCGTGGGTGTGTGGGTGTGCGTGAGGTGTGGTGTGCGGTGTGAAGAGAGAACGCTCAGAGTCCGGCGTTTACGTGGGACGAGGTGACGTCTGGGATATCGGATATCATCGCCTTGTTTTCCTTGAATCCAATCAGTGTAGCTGGAGAAGATATTTAATGCAATGTGACAGAAAGCCAAACAAGGGAATTAGTTCAATCAGCACAAATGATAAAACCATAAAGTGCCATTACTGTCTTAATGCTACAACATGCTTTTATCCTAAGCTGCTTACAGGGATGTCATGGAGGAGAAGGTAAGGGTTACAGGGGAGAGAGGGAGAGAGGGGGTGACGAAGAGGGAAGGGGGAGAGAGGGGCGGGCAGGAGAGAGGGCGGGAGAGAGAGGGGAGGACAGGAGAGAGGGAGAAAAAGAGGGGGAGAGAGAGGGGGGGGGGTTGGTAACCCCGGCATCTCCTTCTGATTCCACGGATGTCATGTTGAATCATCTTACCTCCGGACACACCTGCCGTCTCCTCCCCAACCCCCGGCTTTCTGGGGACCACCAGGACCCTGCTCCGCATGCTTCATGTTAGCCTGCTGTGATTAAGAGAGCGAGAGCCTCTGACACTGTCACTCCTGATGACCTCCATAACCAGGACGCCACAGCTGCCCAACTTTGATGTGCTTATACCTTCTCCTCTCCTTCTCTCTGGCCTTTCCTCCGCTCCAGCTCATCACTGACTGGTAATGCGATGCTCGGGGTCACAATAACCCCTCTCTCTCCTTGCTGCTTTGTGAGATAGTTTCACCTTCTCTCTCTTGCCATTCCCTCTCCCCCCTCTCTCCCCCTCCCTCTCTCCCCCTTTCTGCTGTCCTCCCCTCTCTCCTCCTTTCTCCCTTCATCTCTCTCTTGCTCCCCTCTCTCTCCCGTCCCGTTGTTTCTCTCTGCCCCTTTTCTATCTTTCTTTCTATCTTTCTCTCCCCCGCCCTTCGTCTCTCTCTTTTTCCCTCTCACGCTTCCTCTTGCCCTTT
>JAOPUD010000090.1:2789039-2802411 GCA_027122715.1 Trisopterus minutus
CACACACACACACACACACACACACACACACACACACACACACACACACACACACACACACACACACACACAGGGGAGCATCACCTTGTTTCTGCTGGGTCACCACGGGGGTCTGGGTCTCCTTGGTGTAGGACACGACCTCCCGTGGGGGGAAGTCCGCGTGGGTGATCTTGGTCATGCCCATCTTGGGGGGCGCCCGCCTAGAAGCACAACACAGCTCAAACACGGCTCGGCCACATCATCAACAGTGTCGCCCGGAGCACATTGTCAAAGGGGCCACCGGGTATAGAAGCAGAGCGGGAGTCGCGTCCGCCTTCACCTGCGTTAGCACCTGTCGCTGTAAGCAGCGTCGGACGAGAGTTCAAGAGGCTAACGGCCTAGCAACGTTAACACACACTGTAGGACCCCCATGAAGCCCAAAGCCCCCTAAACTGAAAGATGTTAGCCTCGTGAGACGGTCCAAATCTCAGTCAGGTTCACGTTCCTTCCTGCAGATCAGTCTGGCCTCGGGCTCGTCGGAGGACATAGTCCAAAAGAGGATTCGTCCAATCAGGAGTTTCGGTTTGTGACGCAGGCTTTTCTTGGACACCGCCATTGTTTCTTTCACAATGGCGGCGTCCGAGAAAAGTGTGGCAATCAGAGCTGTTTTACCTGAAATAGACTGGATCACAATGTTAAAAGATTAATGGCTCTGCACGGTGAACTTTATCAAATCGGAATATGTTCTTGCTTGACCTCCAACCCGATTCGGCGATGGCAAAAGAGTCACTGCTTTTTTAAACAGCGTAAGGCCACAAACATATTTGGAAATCATTGCAGCCCAGACAAGACTGACGGATATTCATGTGAAACACAAACTTTTATATCTGCACTGTCTCATGAGGCCAAAAGGATCTAGGAATAAAAATACTGTAATATGCGAGAATAAATTCATTACATTCATGCACAGTTTGATTACAGGTTTATGATCATTATAACAGATTTTACTCTATTGAAATGAGTGCAAGAAACACGTCAACATGCTAAGAATTGAGAGAAAGGAGAATGACCAGGAGAGGAGAGAAGAGAGTGTCCAGTACCCCAGCTCAGAGTGCAGTTGAAGGGTGGACGGATCAGAGTCCCAGTGCAGAGTCCTGGGGGTTAGTGTCGCGTTGCAGCAAGGTGGCATTAGTGAGAGAGAGACACAGACACAGACAGAGAGACAGGGTGAGAGAGAGACACACACAGAGACAGAGAGAGGGTGAGAGAGAGACACACACAGAGAGACAGAGACCGGGTGAGAGAGAGAGAGAGAGAGACACACAGAGACAGAGACCGAGACAGAGTGAGAGACAGGGTGAGAGAGAGAGACACACAGACAAAGAGACAGAGAGAGAGACAAACAAAGAGACAGAGAAGGAGGGATGGGTCCAACCCAGGAGAGCAACTCAGTTAGAATCCACACACAAGGCATGCTGACCAGACATCATTAAGCACACATTTTCAGCATAGATCACATTACATGTTCCACAGTTTGTAAATACGTGAAGAGGGGGGGCAGAGACAGAGAGAGAAGTAGGGAGAAAAATAGGGGAAGATAGGGAGAGAGCTAGAAAGCATCCTAGAGAGGGGGAGAGAGATAGGGAGACCTATGCAGGAAATGTCCACACTGGTGAGCCATCACATAGGTGGGGAGGGGGGGGACAGTGGGAGAGAGAGACCGGTGGGACACCGGGGGAGGGTCTTAAGTTACAGCCCAGGGAACGGACTCTAATTAGGGGTTAAAAAGTCCTGGAGGCATATCTGGGCCCTCCAACTGTTTTATTGTTACTTCCACATTGTGCTCCAGACAGGGCCGTGTAAACTAAATAAACATGTAATCATAAACCAGGGATTATTCACTGAGGAAGCATGAAACATGTTGATATGATTAGCCTCTTTTTTATATAGTAAGACCCAGAACACGTGTGGCCATTTTAATGCCTCCAGAAGGATTACATACAAATCTGAGATGCCGTAAATGCAAGTTGTTCTACTGTTAGCCATTTTTAATCATGTGGGTCCGAGGCCATTATAGCACAGCACAACTTAATGTATGTGACAGTCAGGCCATCATGACTATATGCAGCACAGCGCTGTCCTCAGTGGACAAAAGGCTGGGAACAAGGGGGGGAAAAGAGGAAAGTATTTTTGCCATTACACTCATTATGCTTTTAGCGGTGTGTGCGTGAGCGTGTATGCATGTGCGTGTGTACCTGGGTCCCACGGCTCCATCCGAGTCTTGGCTCCCAGCCTCACTTGGTGTGCCAACTGATTTGGCAGTTGGAGACATATGAGCAGGAGCTGCATGCAGAGTGAGAGAGAGAGAGACAGAGAGAGAGACAGGGTCTCTTACTACAAATGGAGGGCTTCAGCCACAACAGAACAACCGTCATTTTTTCAGAAGGAAACCAATGCTGTTGTTTTATTGTTTTCTTTTAAAAGAAATTGGAGGGCGAGGATAATAAGACTAAAATTTGAACATGAAAAATAATCAATACCAAACATTATCTGACTTTTTTTTTGTTTGTTCAACTTAAAAAATAATAAATCAAAAACAACAGATGCACTAAGCACAGGATTCATTTGTTGTTGTTGTTTTTTTTTTTTACATATCATGAAAAAGATGCATAATATTACAGATATACTCGGGGAAAATATATAGATAAAAAATATGAGGGAATGAGTTGTGCATGACTATAGCAGAACGTTTTGATATCCTATATTTGAACATCGATCCTTTCACACTAAGACACTCAAAGCGTTTTGTATGTGGATCTCTACTGCCACCTGCTGGGAGCAATCGGTTGTTCCTTTTAAAGCAGCAACGCTCCGTTCTTTTATCTTCATACTGTTGTCATATAATATGATACAAATATGTGACAATACATTCATGTTGCGTTAAACGCCATGGCAACCGTTCCAGGTGCTGATATGCATTAAATATAAATAGCTGTCATTATATTTCCAATAAAATACACATGCATATGCAGTTACAGACATTTTTTCCAAGACAAATCATTTAAAGATGTGAAATGTCGAACATCTGTAGCTTACATATACATTCAATGGAAGGGACAACTCAATCTTTCACTTCATTGCAGAAAAACGGTGCAACTTTGCATGTTGCTGATATTATATTATAAGTGTGCTCTGAATGGTGCAATGAGTGACAGGCGGGTGTCAGTGGGGAACCTACCGGCTGTCACATCTGAGCTGATGCCCATGCTCTGAAGGATAGCCTCCGCCTCCCGCCTCTTCTTGTCCAGGTCGGAGTTGTCCGTCGGCGGAGCGGCATCCTTCTTCAGGTCCGCCTGAAACAGGAAGTGAGAGTCTCTTTGAGCTCAGGTCACCAGCAGCAGCGCCACTGTCCTGTTCCAAATACAAAACCCACAATTCCTATACAGACAGCTTGGCAGTGGGTGTGTCTGTGGGTGTTTCTACTTGGAGTAGCGAAGCACCCAGTATCTGCTACCATGGTAACATAAGAGAGCTGAATGGAAACTGCTGGCTGGTAAATATTATTGCCTTTGTATTATTATATATTTTCATCAAATAACAATTACTAATTTCATGTTGGATGGGAGTAGTACACGAATAGCATAGCATAGCTATGTTATTGCATCACTACATAAAGTACAGCTGGTTGGACAATAGAGAGGACATTGATTTGGATCAAAGCAGTTATCAGTACAAGAATCGGTAGGCATCCATTCACAATTGAACAACCGGACAATCTTTGCATTAAATGTAATCATTAGTATTAGTAGTAGACGTAAAAGTAGTGAAGTGCAAAAACTTTTACGAGTTTCCATAATATTGGTCCTCTTTGGTACCTCTTTCTTGCGCTCCTCCTCCTTGATTCTCTTCTCCTCCCGGATCTGGGCCAACCGTCGTTTCTTCCTTTCCAGCTCTGCTTTTAGTTCACTTTTGTCTGACATGATGGCAAAGCTGAACACAAACACCACATTGAGCTCACATGAACAAGGTGATTGATAACTGCCCTTAGTTAGATCCCAGTTAACACATGGACGTTAGTGGCAAAAGTATTTGTATGCACAAGGTTTACAAAATGTTTTCATGTAAAACAATATATACATGTTAACTATGCATTAGTTTAAAGTGTGAGTGTTGAACCCCCCCCACACACACACACACACGCACACGCACACGCACACGCTGATGTTGCAAAGCTTCCATGACTGACACCAGTAGCCTACTGGTGTCTACCCAACTGGTGCCTACCTAACGAGACACTGGGTCATATCTGCTTACGTGGCTTGTATCGGAAGTGTTTATGTAGTACGTGTGTGTGAAATCTGACGAGTAGTTCATGCTGGCTAAATGCATAATATGTGTCATGATGTATAATCACAGCGAAGCGTCCACAAGGCGGCCCAGCTGAGCCCCACCCAGCCGTCGGTGGATCACTCGCAAACATACATGCATACATACAGTACATACATACGATCTATACCACCATCAGCCTTAAAATAGAACACGTGACACGTAACGTTATTTAGCGTGTTTGCTATTCCGCAGTGACAATCCAACCCCATTGTGTTTAACACAGAGATGGTGATCCGAGCAGCGACCTGACACAAGGCCGCTGCTGCTCACACGTTACGGTACATGTTGTACATGTTATACCCTGAGAGTTTGACTCAACTCAATCAAACAACAGGATCCATAACGCAATAGTAATGCGATAGGCAGTATGTTTTATTAACAATAGTGCCGAGTGCTGCATAGAAGGGAGACGCGGAGCTTTTAACGACCGTGTTATTATGCTAAGCTAAGCATGAATGTTGCTTAGTTGAACAGTGACGCCATTTAGTGACATTAACCGTACAGTAGCATCGCTAGTGTAAAGACAATTTATGAGAAGATGTTGAAGATGATGAACGAACCTTTAGAAATTGGATTAGGTTTGTGAATTGACACAACGGCGTCCCTTTTCCTGGAACAGCCTAGTGGCCAATCGCGTCGCTACGGAGGCTGAGCGGAGACAATTGAAGTGCGTCAGATAATAGTGTGGGTTTATGCTTGCTGTTAGAGCGTACATCTAGTTTAAATTAATTTAACCACATGAAAAACGTACAATATACACGTATTTGAAATAGAAACCAACGATTATGGTTGTGTGTTATAAAATCCCGGGTTGCCTATTATTCATTTGCTGATTTGAATGTGTGAGAAATTGGTATAGGCCACTTATTCCATGGCAAATAGTGAGAGATTGAATAAAAAAAACGATAATACTTTGTTTGCATTTCATGTTAATTGTAAAAAAAATCATTCATGAAAAAACTCTTAGAAAAAGGGTGGAAACAACTTTTCTATTAGAATATGTTGAGTCTGGAAAATAGCATAAGCTAAATTATATTAAAATATAATTTGTTACAGGATATCTAAATGACAAAAAATAACGCTAAGTACTAAGTGCTAAGAAGCAGGGTTCCTACATGGAGTGGAACAAAGGCCAATTGCGTGAAACCTGCTACTGCTAAGGAATGAGTCATATACCAAGACAATCAGAATCTAAATCAGTAGTATCAGCCTTAGGAAATGCTTGAGTCACTTCTAATCCAATTCTCAATCATCCATATCATTCGTGAATCACAGTGAATGAACTGACTCCTACACTAACACACCTCCTTCACTTTTCAATCCTCCATATCACTGCTTAGTACTCCTCCTCCGCAAGTCTTCAGCCCCGTCGCCGCCCAGCCCGTCCGCGGACTGGGGCAGTGCGGGGCCTGGCCGGCCCTGGGTGTGGTCCGCCTCTGAGGACGTCAGAGAGAGCAGAGTCTGCTCACTGGGCCGCTTCCAGTGCGGTCGCGTGGCGATCCACAGGATGAGCGCTCCGAATGCCACGATGAGGAGGCCAAGGACGTTCACAAACGTGCCCTCGGGGGGAGAGTCCTTATACTTTGGGTTGTTCCTGTAGGGAAAATTAAAGTCAGAGAGATAGAGATAGACAGGTGAGATAGACAGGAAGGTATGGGAGAAAGAGGGGAGGAAATGCAGCAAAGGACCAGGGGGGGGGCAGGAATCTAACCCGGGTCGCTGTGATCAGGACTGTCCCTTAATGGTATGCGCTCTACCTGATGAGCTACCCAGTGCCTGTGCCTCAAGTCATTGTTATTCTGAACATTGGTTTCAGTGAGTGTTTTCATTGGTGTTTGTGTATAAAACTGAGGTTTGGATGGAATGTCTCCATTGAGTTTTTGTTGCGTTCCTTACAGGGCGAAGATGAGTTTCTCTGTGAGGCCCATGAGGGCGGTGGCGATGACAGACGTGAAGATGAACAGCCCACTGTAGACGTGAAGGGGCATGAGCTCAGCTCTCCATTGCACAGGTGCAACAGGGATGAGGTACAGACCTAGTCCCAGAACAAGCTGGTGCAAAAAAAGGCAATAATGCATTTTAGGATGCATTTCTTACACAAGCTACACAACTTTGGGGTAGACTTAACGGCCACAGATGACATTTGCGTACTCCCCTTAATCTTAACCATCTCTTATCTAATACCTTAACATAATCATCTCTAATTTACATTTAGGGCATTTAGCAGACGCTTTTATCCAAAGCGACTGTAATCTAATACCTAAACTTAACCATAACTTTCACCTAAACACAACCATGGTAGTCTCTCCCCACACATGGACAGAATTGTATCGGAACTGTAGTGGCGTATGAACACGTACATACTCCACTAGGCTGTACAATGCTCTAGTAATTTACAATTTTCTAAAACTTGTAGTTTAACTAACTATATCATTACATTCCACTAACTTGTTCAAAATGGTTGTACCTGCAAGGAGTACAGTAGTAGAGCAGCTAGTCCCAACCAGCTGTGTAGACTGTACATATTGGGAATCTTGGCAGCATTATGAAAGTCAAATACTGCTACAAAGGCAATAACGGCCAATATGAAAGCAAGCAGATGAAGGCCTGCATGGGCCAACTTCATGATCAGTTTGCTGCATTTCCAAGTCCATGGCAGTCGGTACACAATAATGGCTGAAAGAAAAAACATCCAATATTAGCAAACGCATACAAATTCACAAGTCACCCTAACTAGATAGTATGCCTATATTTACATTTAGGGCATTTAGTAGACGCTTTTATTCAAAGCGACTTACAATGAGTAAATTTGCAAGAAGAAAGAGGAAAAATAATAGCCTATATCGCTGTCTGTAGAGCATATAGGCCTACTGTATTATCATTTTCTAAAAATGAAATTTGGTTATCATAAAAGAGGTATAAAACTTAAAATGAATCTTCACATAAGTCATTGTATCAGTTATTTAGCATACACAAGATTAAACTAAGCGTTCACATTGGGCATTAGTGAACTCTAGTCTCCGTACCTATTCCCTGCAGGAAAACGAATCCCACGACGATCAGAACCGGGTGCCAGTTGAACTCCGCCGCTCCTCCATCCCACGCCAACCCTTCTCTGTAGTGGAGTACCCAGGTCAACACAAATATGATAGAGATCAAACCGAAAGAAACGGCGCCTAAGAAAGCGAATACGAATTGTTTATAATCTTCAGTCGCCATCAGTGAACGCGTAAGCAGCGAGAGGGAAGTGACTTGAAGAACGCTCTCCGGAGCGGTGAAGTAAATATGTCAAGAGGTTACTCAAGAGGCAGGACTTTGGTCACATGACCACAGCAAAACAAAAAGTGTTGCCACGTTTAGTGACGTTTAATTAGCGGAATGATCAAATAAATAAAAATATATACATTTTAAAAAAGAAGTAATTTTTATATAGCCTTAAATAGCCTTTTCTTATAAGAGTTGGCGGTTTCTTTTGAAAGGAGGAATTTCCTCAACGGCAGGATGCCAAAAAAGCCATTAGTGTTCCGTTACAATAATGACAGCAGCCACAGTAAGGGAGAGAAGACACAGAAAACTATTCTTTATTAATTCTTCAATGGTATAAAAAAATACAGTACAAAAATATTCCCAACATGGGTAAACTCTGTGAAGGTCCCAGCACTATTTTGCTTCGGTTTGTAGTTTGTAGACATGGCAGTGAAAGCTGTTGTTCCTTTCTTCAATATGGACAATCGTCTCCTTGTCATAGCACATCTCATTCCGGTACGTCTGGAATTCGAAAAAAACAAAAACCGGTGAGCAGTTTAGCAAGCACGATCCCAAGACACAAGATCCTCCGCTGTGCATAGGAGAACTCTGGCCTCTCACCACATCCCAGGCCTGTTCCAGGGTAATGGTTTTCAGCAGCGCTCCACTGTTGTTGTCGTGCAGCTTCACGCGGACCCTTCCTTCGCCCTCTTCTCCGTCAGTGACCACCAGCGCCAGGAGATCCACCTCGTCTTCGTACTCCACCGTGCGGAAGGTCTACGCAAATCGACTGTGTTACTTCTCATCCCTTCCAGAGACTTCAGCCGACAGTAAAATGTGCAAGCGTGTTTCCTTTGAATTCAGGACATTGTCCGGTAAAGTGACCTTTTCTAGCATGCACAGGCGACTGGATATTGCTAGTGATTATCTTGATACCTCCTGATCTGGGTCGTCGTCAAGCTGCTGACTGATCCGCTTGACCGTTCGTCCTGAGGAGGTCACGGTGACCCGGGGAACCACCTGGTCCAGGGAGAAGAAGAGACTGTTAACCATGGGGATGGGGAGGACATCTGAGTGAGCACTCTTTAGGAACGTCCACGGTTTCTCATTCAGTCGTTGAGCAGAAAGCTAGAGCCAATTCAGGCACAGGTGTTCTGTATCCGGCCGGGGGATGCTGACGGCTAGTCTGCACACACTATCCTCTGGCATCTCATGAGATGTGTTGCCAATGTTTGTCAGATAGGAAACAACTTCATGTGAAGGACCTCACACATAGATGAGAATAGTCAAAGGTGGAAAAATTTACACACATTGTTGTAACTATTGAATGCATTTGAAACAATCAGGATGTTCACAAATACATCCATGTGCATCCCACCATAAGAGGTGGAGAGAGTACTATTGGTGTGCACTCTTCCATGTGGAAGAGACTGTGAATGTGAATTACACTTACATTGTTGTGACAGGTCGTGATGGAGAAATCCTCCACCACCTCTGACGGTGAGTCACTCTTCAGGCCACTCACACACCTCAGCATTCTTGAGGAAGGTCCACAATATGTTAAACACAAACTAAAATAAAGGCCTTCTTTACAATGTATTGTACAAGACTGAATAATGTATCTTAATGATGCATCACACTCCAAGTCCCACATGCCTACTCACTTTACAGTGTTGGGTCCGACATGAATGATCCGCCCTGACTCATCAGGGTGTAGATACATTAAATCAGTCTCCAGAGAGCAGCAGTCCATGTCTTGAATGCCGTTCTTTGCCTATCGTTTTGCAAGAATAAACACATTCATGATCAAACTAAAGCACTAGAAATAGCAAAATTGATAAACATTGATGAGGTTTGACAGATGGGTGGCGTGATAATGAAACAGTCAATTCTAAGCAAAAAAGAAAAGATAAGCAGTTATGTGTCAAGAAAAACAATGAAGGCAAAAAAGAACACATTGCAAAAAGGCCCAATATGCTCCTGAGGCCGTTAAGTAAAGGTTATGTGCAGAGACTAGAGAACATAAGCAGCCATGCTCGTGGCAACAGCTGAGAACAATAGCTGTCAAAAACATCAGTGGCTCTCAAACAGACATTGGCAGTGCACAAAAGTAACAACTACAGGGACTGTACCCATAGTAAATAAGTATCCATTATGAAAATACTCAATTATATGTACAACACCCACAATCGGTTATTACTACCAGAATGCCTTCTGCCAGGGAGCATATGTGATAGGTTCCACTGTGCTTCTTGTGGGGCGGTGTGTATATGTAGTGCCAGGGGTGGCCTCCGATCTGCACGATATGGTCAGAGCACGACACTTCGAACAGCACTGGTGGACAATCTAATGAGACAAATAATACACAAACAATCACTAGGTTAACCCCTTCCCTGTACACAACAAAGATAGATAGGATAAGACGCTACACAATACAAAGTACTATTTTACATACAACATACACTAAGTGTGTACAGTAAGTGCCAGGACGCACAACATACTATATATAAATCTATACATAAATATATTTATTTATTCCTCGAAACAGCACAATGCTAAAGTGTGTAGTTTCTCTCTCAAGTTAGAGAGAGGGGATGTCCTACCCTTGATGTAGATGTTCACTGGGATTCCGTAGGGAGCGTCTCCCACGGTTCTGCCCTCGTGGAAAGGGCTGGGCCGGCCCAGTTCCAGCTTCTTGGTCATGCACTGTGAGTAGGGGGTACATATAAGGGGGCTTGGAGAAGAGCTACACAAGAAATATCTGAGGAGCTGCCTTTGTTTTTGTAACGGCGTGAAATAAATCAACAAGATGAAGAATACCTCACTGATGATCCGGTCAAAGCTATAGAGCTTCACTGACTTAGTGCTGTGAGAAACAGCCAGTGTGCCTTGCGTTAGCACAACATCAGTAACAGTGTTCCCAAACACCTAAAGAGATTAAGTCACTGAGTCAAGGCCATTTACTGTTTATTATTGTAATTATAAGCTCACAGGGTTTCACAGGCCTGCATTCAAATGACATTCTGTCTAGAGACTTGGCTGAAGCTTTTATTCACAGTGACAAACCGGTGAGGTAACCAGTATTGACGCAAATGTAACAAAGCTACCAAACCCACAGAGTAGCTTCAGGATTAAGAAACAACATATAAGCCAGTTCATATTTAGGTTATTATTAGTTTAGGAGTCAGAACACAAGGTTAATAGCTAGTTAATCTTTAGGTTATTAATAGTTTATTAACAAAACACAAGGTTAGTAGCATGTTCATCTTTAGAGAATAAAAAACCTAAAATCCTTATTTTAGGCTATTTTTCCTTCTCATTATTAGATGAAGAAGTGCATTGTAGGAGGAGGATACATTCAAAATTCAAAACGAGTACTTTTGAGTTAGAAATACATAAGTGAGTCGGTAAAAATGTTCAACTCCGCTCCATGCCTACACCCTAGAAGAGGAAAGGACCGTAAGGGTAAAACAAGTTTGCATACCGTTTTATTGATCTCCAACATTCCTACAATTTCCAAGGGGAATACATTAAAGATGGCCAGGTGCATCACAGTATTCTGACTTATGCATGCCTGTAACATTCAGAGGGAGAAACAACAACATTATTATGTTCAAAATGACAATATTAAATAAAAAATGAATGCCATGGCGGTCATGTGTTGGATCATGTGAGATACTTTAGACATTGCCAGGATCACACCTTAGATGTTAAACATAACTACTGCACTACATTGTGTATATGCAGCTGAGATTATTCATTTTCATTGTACCTGACGTGCAAAAGGTGCCGCTTTGTTTTGAATAGACCTGACATAAAATCTGTCTTGATATTCATCCCAGTGAAGGTACCTGCCAAACAAAGAAATACATGACGTTTGACACACATTGTGTCGTAAAACATAAAAAAGTTTTTAAAAAACTTTGTAAACATGTAAACAAAAATGTAAACATTTACTTGAACTTCGGGTTTGGAGAGAGATAAACTCCCTGTAGCTTTTCTCCAGTTTCAGCTGATAAGCGGTAGAGCCAATTATTGGCAGTAAGAGTCACTAAGCATGGTTTCTGGTCAAAGGGAGTGGACAATGATTTCTCCTGTTGGGGAAGGACATGCAAGGTAAAGGTCATAGTGCAAACAGCAAAGCATTTCAGAATAGATGCTGTAATCATGACTAGTGTTGGAGGTTCACTTACAAGTGGGCTGGAGCATTGTAAGGCATCCTCTATTTTCTCCGATTTATTCCGTTGAGGCAACTTGTATAAGAGCTGAGGATGTGAATCAATGCTGAAAATAACGTACATTTAAACTAGTGGGTTTGGTGTAGGGATCCTAAAATTGTGCTGTTATGTCCATCATCATCTCAAATATAAAATAGCAACGGTGCAAAAACAAAACATACCAACTGTAGCAACTCTGGTAGTTTTCAAAGTAGATTTTTCCACTGTCATAGGCAATCGAGGATTTTGAAGTCTTGCTCCAGACTTTAATGAAGTTCCTGTCTTCCTATTATTCACACAAATCAAAACGGTAAGACGGTAAGGATCCTTGTTTTCAGATAACCTTTCAAATCATCAGAATCTGAAACACCGTGTTCATGAAAGACAATGTACTGGCATTCACCTGCAGGACGATGGCCCTTAACATCCTCATATTTGCCCTCAGAATGTTTCCAGACTGAGGAATTCCTCTAGACCTCCTTGCCAGCATGCAAGTGGTGTTGGTCGGTCTCTTTCTACTTGGACAGGTCATCGCTAGGTGGCGCTGTGCGTGTAACTGTGGCTCACAACACACTCCAGGGATGAACAATGTCGATATTCGTTCCACTAGGCATGCCTAGTTAACCTTTATTTGACCGAATGAGTTCAGTGATGATACCTCAGTAAGCAGACGTAAGTTCGCTGTGATAAATTGACTCCTTTGCGTGAAGGTCGTAGCTCAATAATTGCCAACACCCTAAAAATACTTAAACAACAACTGATTGCAACTTAAATAACACAATGTGTAACCTCCGGAGCTAAAGTTAGCTACCACATTCAGACAGAACATGTGTGAAGTTTACGGAAGCAGAGCGCCAGTCAGCCACAACAAAACAAAAGGATATCCTTACTTCTTTCAAAATAAAAGCTGTTGGAAGTTCGTTTTTGTTAATGAGGTAATTAGTCTTATTCTTCCCATACAAGATTGACTTTAACTGCACAACATAAAACGCACTAGTGATTTTCTTACATTTACTGCAGTTTAAATTCATTAATGGGTGCAGTGTTTTCTTTTGAATGGAGAAGTCATTTATTTTGAAGGCACGCAGTAAATATCCGGTCGTAATTCATTTTTCTCGAACAAAATGTGCAACTAGGGTTTTAAAACGCCGGTTTTCCAGGTAAGCCATCTTCCTATTTAATTAAAGTTCAAAAACGTGATGAAGCAACACTGTTCATAGGATGTCCGATTGAACAATTCATACTTGCTCAGGGATTCATTAGTTTTTTCTGTTTAAGTTTTGAACACTTTCTGTGAACCAGAACGGAGGGGCATTCCATCAACCACGCTAAGCACAAAGCCGGGCTTCCTTCAGCTAGAGTTGCGTTCCATGAACGTGACTTAAGGGAATCTCCGCTGAGTAACCATGGCAACTTATCCGACCAAACTAACCTGGTCGGGAGCAGGTTAACTGTCAGGCTCACTTGAGCGGTGTTGCAGAGAAGTCCGTCTGTCGGCAACAAGTGTACCATCAGAAGGTTCCGCCAAGCCTAGTCCTCAC
>JAOPUD010000090.1:2802511-2820868 GCA_027122715.1 Trisopterus minutus
TGTGTGTGTGTGTGTGTGTGTGTGTGTGTGTGTGTGTGTGTGTGTGTGTGTGTGTGTGTGTGTGTGTGTCTGCGCGTTACCTTTCCACAGCTTGGCAGAAAACATGCATACAAATAAGAGCTTATATCTTTGCTCTGTGGCTAAATATGTGTGCAAGTTATGCATACGTTTGCAGAGCACAACAAGAGGACCCTCGGCTCCACTGGGTTCCAGACTTCTTAATAACCCTGAGGACATATTCCAACACAACATGTGGTCAGTATAAGTAGCGGAGTCCATTATCCTTGCAGTAATATTAAGCGTATAAATACCCATTTAATAATAATAAGAAAGATTGGGCATTACTTAATCAGCAAAAACGAAAATAGAAATGTATGGTGTTCAATGTACATTTTTAACTGATCATGTATGAGATGTTCATGTTTCAACAGCCTAGAATATATAGCAATAGAATGTTCATTGCTCACCACATCACACGTGTTTTAGGGATCATGTTCAGTGGACGGAGGAGGAGAAGGAAAGGGCACGTGAAAAAGCAGAGGACAACTCCAGCGTACACATTCCTTTAGCGGAACAAGGCATGGCAATGTTATTTTTATCCAACCTTTATTCATTTAGGCATTGGAGTTAAGCACCTCTTTTGCATGAGAACACTGAAAACGGCACCATCGCAAACATCCCCTGACATTGTTAAAGGATTAGACAGTGACAAGGGGTTAAGTTAGAATACCCTTTGTAAAAAAAAAAAAAGTTTGTTCTATCTCTCCCTCGTGCAGGTAAATTCGACACAGAAGCTTGTGGATACTGGGACCGGTTTTATGAGACCCACCGCAGCAAGTTCTTCAAAGACCGCCGGTGGTTGTTCCAAGAGTTTCCAGAACTGCTCCCTCTGAGGCTCAGAAGCCCTTTGGCAGACGTGAGCCAAGCTGAGCAACGGGACGTCTCCTCAGAGAAGTCGGGCTCTGGCAGAACCTCAGAGACCTGCCAGGATCACAGCTCAGATCCCCCTCCACAGCACAGAGATGCAGATGGTCCTGTGTGCCCAACCTCTGTGGATGCTCAGGCTGCACATGGTGAAGAGACGCTAGTGACGTCCTTTCCTGGACAAAATGCAGATTTCAGGATATTGGAGGTTTAAACGCTTTATTGCTAGAATTATAATATTTTCATAATTATAATATACGTGTTCACTTGGCTGACGATAATCAGTGAACTGTGCTGCCTCTTTACAGGTTGGATGTGGAGTCGGTAACAGTGTGTTTCCCATTGTAAAATCCATCAAGTAAGTGTATTTGAGGTCCCCATTTCATACCACACTGTAGTTTTATTATATGCTACCAATGCTGTCTTATTTTTCTCACAACCAATGCCTCTCAACTCTTTCCTTGTCCATTTGATAAATAAATGTAATATTTAATAATATATCTGTTTTTATTCACAAATGTTTTTATGATGCATAGTGCTGTAGGATTTGATGGACACTCGTCAACATTCGTTGTTACTAATAAATTATCATGTTGTTGTCTATACGGGTGTTGAATCAGGGTTGGCTTCTGCTTCTATTTGCAGGGAAACGGGTGCGTTCGTATACTGCTGTGACTTTTCCCCTCATGCTATTCAGCTGGTCAAGGTAACACATTGTGAAGACATCCCCAAATCCTGCAAAATAAATTTTCATTGCCATAAAACATTGTCGTAAACATTCCATGTTGCGTATCATTTAACGTAGAATATATATTTGAACATAAAAGAAAACGTAAACCCACCAGATCAATTGATGGGAAAATTCCAATGATCATAAATACAGTATGTTTAATATTGGTCAAGTGTCCACTCAAATGGGCTTTTGAGTTAGAAATCAATGATGTTCAATCTCCAGGGCAACCACATTAAGCTCCATCTCCATTCTCTGCTAGGAGCATCCAGACTATGATCAATCCGTATGTCATGCCTTCGTCCATGACCTCTGTGAGGAGGGGCTGTCCTTCCCCGTTCCTCCGCAGAGTCTGGATGTGGTCATGGCGGTGTTCGTGCTCTCTTCCATCCATCCAGCCAGGTAGGTCCAAATAATACACCTGGAAGAAGCCATGGGTAGTCAAAACTCTCAACCATCATCACTGTTATGAGCATGCACACACGCACGCACACGCACACACACGCAGTAACTACTTGAGCATATTGTACTGGTTTTGGACTTTTAAATAAAACATTTCATTACACAATAATGGTGTTTGTATCATATGATGATAGATTATTTACAGATGTATTTCTATCATTGACAGACTGCAGGCAGTAGTGAACCGACTGACCACATACCTGAAACCTGGAGGAGTATTTCTATTCCGTGATTATGGCAGATATGATCTTTCTCAACTCAGGTTTAAAAAAGGTTGGTGTGTAAAGAACAATAAAATGGTCATGCTTTGATACTCATATGTGTGCTAAACTCCATCTGGCCACATTCAGTTCCCTTGGACTATAATCGTTAATCTACAGGCTGGTTCTTGTATGTTTAGGACAATGTTTGGCAGATAATTTCTACACCCGTGGAGATGGCACTTGTGTGTACTTCTTTACAAAAGGTTTTTAAACTCTTTTCATAAACATGTGAAATAGTTATGTTTAACAACAATATATAATGTATTAATTGTATAAAAGTAATAATGCAATTTGTTTTCACAGATGAAGTTCATAGTCTCTTTACCAATGCCGGTCTGGAGGAGCTTCAGAATCTGGAGGATAGACGACTTCAAGTGAACAGGGGGAAGAAAGTGGTTATGCACAGGGTGTGGATGCAGAGCAAATACCAGAAAACCCATTAAGCTGGATCATTTTAAGAGCCTGTATACTTATACCTTACATGTTGTATTTATTTTTGAAGACCATTTTTTTTATATGCTTACTGAAAGGCTTAGGCTACTGAATATAACAATCACACATTGTCCTGCAATCGATGAATGTGAAAAAGAAAATACCAAAGCTACTGTGCTGTTTCTGTATTGTTCTCGTGAATTGAATTATTCCCATGAATAAACCAAATATCCCTTAAATATGAATACATTACCTACATTTCTACACAGATATTTCACCTGTTTTCAAATGTTATTAAATAAAATATTCGTCATACTAAGTGTGTTCATTCCAAATGAAACGTTATCTTCCGGCAAAAGTTTTAACACTTTCGCAACTTTTATCTCCTTAAAAAATAGGTGTAATTGCCCAGTTCTAAAACAACGGGATGCCCCTCGCCTCGCGATACTAATTTGCACACGATGCGTGACGTCTCATGCGACTTGAAGACAGAGGTCCGTCCAGGAGCCAGGACACGGCACAGCTGAGGTGTGAAGAGGTTCGTGTCCAAATAACAGGATAATTACTATCAACCGAGCGACAGCTGCCCATCTCGCATAGACCCATTTGGACCACCAATGAGCTGACTTCCCGGCCACCGACATGTATTAGTTGTACGTGATCCAGTATGAGCACAAAAGTACACTGATGAGTGTCCAAAGTAGTGGAAGTTTGGAGGGGACGCCATCTTTGGTCCCGGTTCTCCACGTCCCCAACGCGGATTGTTTTTTCAGCAACATATCACGGCGGTGGTGAAGGATAAAGGACGGTGTCGTGTGACGATATAGGACTCGAAACTGTTTGCTATATGTTTGTGTAAGTAGTCCTGTGCGATATTGAATGCGTTGTGCCTAAATGTGGGGCTGCAGTCTCGCCAGCTAGGCGGCGGAGAGCTGGTAACCCGTCGGCTCCAAAGTCCACGGAGCCTCCGAGGCTAGCTGGTAGTAGCACCGAACCACTGTCCTCCTGAACCACAGGACCGCACAGTCATGCCACAAACAGCCAGGACACCGGTGAACCGAGATGTTCCGACGGAATACTTGATATAATATGCATGCATTGGGTCGTGGGGACGATGAACGAGTGAAACGCTCAACAATGGCACACGGTACATTCAGTGAGCCCTGGATGATGGTTAACGTGACTTCACGTTAGGTGCGGATCGTGAGCCATCCCCTGGTGTCCATGGCTGGACTGGGGTGGTTCTGGACCAATGCGGTCATCATTTGAACTCTTTTTTTTTTTAATTTATAAAGTGGTTCGTGAAGACGTAAGCCCCATCTAACGGGGCTGGTGTGTCTCCCCGGGTGCTGTTCCGGGGCACTTCGCTGCTAGAAACGTTACTGTTTTGGAAAACTAATCAGCGATGTGTGTATTAACACGTCAGGCTAAGCGAATGTGTGTGTAACATGGTGGTGGAGGTGGGTTTTAAACGCGGGGCATGCACGTGAGAGTCCAGCAGGATGGATACGTGTTGTGTGGCGTGTGCACACACACGCTCGCGTGCACGCGGGGTTTAACGTGGAATGTATACCTGAACAAAGAATTGAGGTTCCGGGATAGCTAAACCACGTACACGCACATTGGTCCAAATGTTGTTTCTGAACTTGCATGTAGGTCTTGCATAGACGAGTGGATGCATACCCCCCCCCCCCTCACGCCCAATGTGACACCAAATTAATCATTCATGTTGCGTGCATGCATTTTACAAAATAGTTAATGTTGCCTAAATGAACACATGGGTTGAATTGCACCCCTCATTGTTAAGGTTGTAGGTTATCCCACTTCCATAATCGGCTGTGTTATGCCAATGATTTCAATAGCTTAAACAAGTGTGTGCCATAAACAGGTGGTAACTGCTGAACTGCATGGAGTCAAAATGACATCCACAGCAAGAGTTCTAAGGGTTCACCCTCATGCTTCTCCAGGGGCTTGAATATAGATGATGGTTGTGAATGGCCTGAGGACCTCCTTTTGTTTGACACAAAAGAAAAATAAGCCCTCATTGCTAAGTTTAAAACGAGGTGAGGGGAAAACAACTTGTGGTTAGGGTTGCATTGTGTGGTTTCCAACTTTGACATTTAAAATGCTGTTGGCGATGGAAGGAACAAAACCAGTGGCTTGTTTGATTGAAAGTTATGTAAATGGTGAGAAGAAAAAAGGAGCTTGTCATGTGGACATTTCTTTGTTTTGGTTTGCAAATGTGCACAGCTTGATCCGGTAGTGACATTTATAGTAATGCACCTATTGTCAAACTATGGCCGTTTGAAACTATTGTAATGGTTATAATTCAAGATGTTTGCTGACTGCTTCTGAAGGATAAGTAATTTAAGGGAAGTCCCAACAGTAATGATTCAATCAAGTGTATTTGTGGGTCTTATTTTTCTGTTTTGTTTTTAATGCAAGAAGTTGGTTCTGGCTTGTCTGATGTTTGCAGATGGGTGCATTTTAGACTTTGCACTAAACATTGAGATGAGGTGATGAACAGGATATTGAGCGCTTATCTCTGGGTTATTTGTGCCCACCTTGAGCTTCTTGTCTTCAGTCCCCCTATTAACATCGGCATTTCCCACAAGCATAGGTCACACAAGTGCTGACCGCCTGCCTCTTGGCTCCTGCACGTAGGTGAGATGATCTTTTACATGCGAGAGTACAGTGCTGCAAGTCACCGCTGCGTCTGTAGCATCATTCCCGTAACATGACGGCTCTCGAGTTACCGCATGTTGCCATGTAGTAGTGGGCTCTTACCTCGCCCTACTAGGAGTTACAGTAGCCCTAGCCAAGTGATGACCGTCGTTTGTTTACTACAGTTTTTTCCATTGCTAGTACACTGTAGGATAACGTTGGAGAGGGCAGGGAATGGCTTTGTTATTACAACTCTGGAAAACATTGGACAAGCCTTGCATCATTCCAACGATAATCGTAATGATTATTGATGCACTTGAATGTTCTACAAACGTGTAATTCATCTCCAGATGTTATAACTTGCATGCACAGGAAAAGGAAAAACTTACGTGTTAATGAATGTCAACAGACATTTTCTTCTGCTGGACATGCCTGGTGGTTGAATTAGTGCAATGTATGGCTGCCTTTCTGCTTTTGTTTTTTGGTGAACCCACATTTGAATATGACGCGCTGACTGTCTGGCCAGTGCAGATGGCTCGGGAGCAGTGTTACATTTTCTTGGAATTTTACTGGGGCTCCCTAGAATACCTCTGTACTGCTCTTTCTATGTCTCATCTACCTCGCAGATGAGCAGCAGAAACTAATCCTAGTAGGAGCATTTGACGGCATACCTTAGCCAATATTGAGGCCGCTCTGTCTCCTTTTCTCTGAACAGAAGGGTTTTCTCCCAGTTCCCTTCTGTTCCTTTTAAGACAAATGCATTAAAAGTGTGAAAGAAGCGGTAGAATTGTGTTGGATTCTCTACTCAGTGCAGCAGCACCTTTGTGGTCAACAACAAATTGTTCACTTACTGTCTGCATTGAAGTAGACATTAGTAATGTATATTTTATTTATTGTAAACATGTGTACTGTTGACACCTACAATCCAAGCATGTCACTGCTATTAGTGATGTCTTAATGTGCATGTGACCATACAATAACAGAACGAATACATCAGTATTCCTGCATGTACACCTTCCTGGCTCTGGCAAATTCAAAATGGCCTCGTAGTTATGGCAGGTTTTCCCACGAGGTCTGCCCCCCCCCTGCCGAGTCTCCTGTGACGGCGGAGCCCAGAGAGCAACTGTGCCTACAGGGACCCAACTGTCGCCATGGCACAGCGGCTGAGGCCGTTACCCCGGCGGCCTCCCAAACAGAATATCTCCAAATATGTCGGTCACAGCACAGCTCTCTGAGTAAGAGCCCCTAATGGGCTAATTCGTTCAAACGCTTTACCAGGCGTACGTTCAGGCCTGACCCCTGTGTCTGCGCTGTGAATGGGGTGGTCTATTTTTAGAGGCCGGAAAAAAAACATGCGTCGCCTAATAACTTTGACAAAGGGCAATTAAGCCGTCGGGCGTTAAATGGGTTCACAGAGGCCTTGGTGAGACGAGTCTCTTCCGATGGCTCATGCTGTGACTGTCGTTGGCAGGTGCCATGGAGGAGCTTCACAGCCTGGACCCCAGGAGACAGGAGCTGCTGGAGGCTCGCTTCATGGGCGGGGTCGGAGGCAGCACCGGGGGCAGCACCGGCAGCACCAGCGGGGGAACCAAAGTGAGTGAGCGCCGATGTCTGGAGGCCATCCAGGTGTTTGTCACGCACCTTATCTCGGAGTACCTCGCCTCGTCGTTCTCACCTCACAACGGGATCGCCCGGAAGGGGAAGTTCCAGATGAGCGTTGTTAACGAGAGGGGGCAATGTCACTGAAGGTCCCCCTTCAGTGACATTGGTTTAGAGGCCAGTAAGAGGGTGGGACCTTCAGTTGCATATCTTTGTGATCCAGCAAGTCCTACAAATGTTAACCACTGCATGTTTTCTGCTTGTTCTTTATGATTTCAGGGTTTAGCAAACAATGAATGTTCAAATCACAGCTTTGGAAGCATAGGGTCTTCAAGTGACAAGGAGTCTGAGGTACGGTTCGATAAAGACATTTAAATGTATTTTATTGTGCTTGCATATGTTCTGGTTGGTCTGATCCAGGAACATGACTGCAGCCAGCTACAGCAATAACATTGGATTAGGTGTATGTGGGTGCTCGTCTGTGGCAGAGGTTTTATCGTCCATTTCACCACTTGTCACCCCCCCACCCCAGGGTTGGTGTGTGTTTGAGTGTGTCACAGATGCCTCTCATACGTCACCCACCTAATGGCTCGTAGCAGTGACAACCTCAATCAGAACGGCAGCAGTCAGCAGATTCCCTGACCCTCCAGTTGTCAGTCCTGGTTCTGTAGCTCCGCCCACCCCGACCCGCCAGCCTTTAGTCCTGGTGCTTTAGCTCCGCCCAACCCTTATATATGGATTATGATATGCTACTGTTATTTTTCTTTGCGATCATAATAAAAATATTGTGAGCCTTCTATTGTTGTATGGCTACAGCTATTTTTTTTTTGTCATAAATGTCCCTTGTTCTTTGATACCACCATGTATCCGCCGCAAGACATTTATTGTGATCACATTTCTTTTGAGTTCAAATGTCGTCTTGTCTTTCCAGGGCTCAGATGTGAAAAGGGGGAGCTCTCCTGCTTATTCGGTAGGCCTGTCGTAAGTCTCGATACTGAGATCCGTTGTTGTCATGCTTGTCGTCGCTAAGCTGGGCATTTGTTTTCAGACGCCGGAGAAGAAGCCGTCTGAGTCTTCGCGGGGAAGGAAGCGAAAACCTGAGAACCAATCAGAAAGCAGCCAAGGTGAGCCCCGCCCCTCGTCATAAAGCATGTTGTTCAAGTGTGACTAAATGTTCCAGAATTGAATCGGAACACAAGAATGATGCACCTTCTCTCTTACAGGAAAGACCATTGGCCGGGGACCTAAAATCAGCGATTATTTCGATGTGAGTCATTTTCAAAATGTTTCCGTTTGAAAGACGACGATGGTTGCAATGCATGATTCTGCCTCTCATTTCCTTGTTGAAGTAAAGATGCCCGGCATCAGGGTTGGTGCCCTCGACTGAAATTTCTGTGACACAAAGTGTGCCCACGTTGTTGCCAAGCAGCGAGGCTATGATGTCACTCATCCCCTGCTGTGATCTCAGTTCCAGGGAGGGAACGGGGCCAGTCCTGTAAGAGGTGGTGGAGGAGGAGGAGGTGTTGGTGGTGGTGTCCCTCTAGTGATCCGCTCGCCACAGAACTCCCACTCAGCTCAGGGTGCCGCTGTAAGTCCCCCCCCCCCCCCATAGCATCTGGCGGTGCGCTCACTCCTCTTTGCTAATACGAGTCATCGTGTGTGTTTTTATACATTCTGCTATATTGTTTTGCAGGTCAGACAAAGTAGCTCATCTCCTACCAGTCTGTCTTTTGGGGACCAGGTCATGCTTCCAAAGCAACTCGCAATCAAATGTGTCCAGGTGAGGACACATTTTACTTATTTTGTTAGACCCTCTCAATGCGTTGATCAGATTTGGATGGCTTGTCTGGAGTAACTGTTTTGTTTTTTCCCCCAGACTGACCTCACTGGACTGAAACTGGCGGCACTTGAAAGCAATAAGAATCTGGACCTTGAGAAGAAGGAGGGAAGGATAGATGACTTGTTGAGGGTAAGGTCACCAGTCTCTGGTCAAAACGTCCTTAATCAATATAGGACATGCCACCGGATATGCCAGCTGTTGATGCCAACATTAATACATACAACCAGATTATCTAGCTGTTAAAGCTTACCTTAAAACATACCACTTGATAAGCTAGCTGTTGATGCTAACATTACAACACGCCACCGGCTAAGCTAGCTGTTGAAGAACAATAACAGAACAACTATTTAAATTTATATATATCTAGTTACATGGATAGCTTTAAAAACAAAGTGTGGTTTTGGGAGTATACATATCTCAACATGCCAATTTATGTTGTTTTTTTCTCTCTCCTTAGGCCAACTGTGATCTCAGAAGGCAGATAGATGAACAACAAAAATTACTTGAAAAGTTTAAGGAACGCTTGAATAAATGCATCAGTATGAGCAAGAAGCTGCTTATAGAGAAGGTGAGTGCCTGGGTGCCTGTGCGTGCGCGTGTGAGCGTGTGAGCGTGTGCGTGTACTAAGGACATTTTGTTGCGGTTCCAGAGCACCCAGGAGAAGCAGGCCTGCCGGGAGAAGAGCATGCAGGACCGGCTGCGTCTTGGACACTTCACCACGGTGCGCCACGGGGCCTCGTTCACGGAGCAGTGGACGGATGGCTACGCCTTTCAGAACCTCGTCAAGTAGGTCTCTCTGGATGAGCCCGTTTAGTTTGTAACTGAAAAATAAAACGTCAGTTCAACGGTGAACATAAACGTGGTTTCCCTTTGAGCATTCCTCCCGACCGAGTGTCATTATACTTCAGCCTCCAGGCATTGCGATGAGCTGAATTGCACAGCGGGGGTAACCCTTCCCTTCCCCATCTCTTATTTGCACAATGTCTCCCTTTCACAGACAGCAGGAATGGCTGAACCAGCAGCGCGAGGAGATGGAGAGGCAAAGAAAACTGTTGGCTAAAAGGAAGCCGCCATCGTCCAGCAACTCCCAGGCGCCCGCGACGAACTCGGAGCCAAAGCAGCGCAAGACAAAGGCGGTGAATGGAGCTGAAAGCGATCCCTTTCTGAAACCCAGCCTACCTCAGCTGTGAGTGCGTCTGCCTTTCATCCACAATGCCCACGAGCATTCACGCTCATGGCATCAGATCAGAGCTGGCGCCGCCGGTGGCTTGACCCGCTACTGAAGTGTTTCCCGTGTTAACAAGCGGTCCAAACAGAACTAATAAACTCACAGCAGCACTGTGGTAACCTGTTTAACAGGACGGGGTGCTCGGACACTCACACGTTTTCTCCCTCGACAGGTTGACTCTAGCCGAGTACCACGAGCAGGAGGAGATCTTTAAACTACGACTCGGTCATCTGAAGAAGGTGAGAACGCTGCACCGCACCGCTTTATCCAGAAGGTAGATCCTCGTGGAGGAGGTCAACAAGCCAGGGTGGTGTTTACAGGAGACATTACCAGAGAGAGGGGGAGGCAGTGCGTGCGTCAACGTGTTCGGATGCAGTTAGAAACTCGTTGTCTCCCTTGAATAATTAAACGGTTGCATGTTGATTAGCAAATAATTTCGACTTGTAGACGATCGTTGTAATTTATGAAGACATTCATATTTTATACAGAAATTCTATGAGCTGGAGAACTCTGGCTGAACCTCCACATTTCTCGTGGCCTTAGAGTTTTGTATTCTAGTGTTGGTTGTTTTTCCAAATACATAAATCTCAAGCACAACTAGTGAGTATGGATTCTGATGAGATGTGTGTGCGTGTTAATCATTTATAGGAAGAAGCAGAGATCCAGGCGGAGTTGGAGCGTCTGGAGAGAGTGCGTAACCTCCACATTCGAGAGCTGAAGAGAATAAATAATGAAGACAGTTCTCAGTGAGTCACAAACACACACACACAAACACAGACAGAGTGACTACAATTGTTCTGGTCGGCAGCAGAAGGAAAAATAATGACAAAGTTCTATCTAGAATAGGTCTCTGAGGCTGACAGGACGTTGGACTGCTGTCTCAAGGTGACAGTCGTCCAGATGAAGGTTGATGTGATGTGGGTATAAAAGATCCCTCCATATAGTACTCCCTCCCCCCATTTCGAGGTGTCAGGGGGAGATAACGTGTGGTGCGCGGGGGGGGAGGAGGAGGAGAAGAAGAAAGAGACTTTCAGTTGAAAACAGGGAGCTCTGTATTGACATTCTGTGCACTGCAATGGCGGTGTAGAAATCAACGCAGCAAATAAATAGTTTGGTCAGAGATGGACTAAATTAAATAGTTAAATGTGCAGATATTTTATCAGAAGGTGCATTTGTCAACTTCCAACTGGAAAGAGTCATGAGAGGACATAAAGCATCACTTGTTTCTATAATCTGCTGGGTGCACATTTTTGAACATCGTAACGCCCATATTTGGCTCAGTCGAGGCCTGACTGACATGTGTTCTCATGAGGCTAACCAGGGGTAACTCGCACTCTAAATCCCTCTAGAGACCCCATCTAGCCCAGGCTCCTGGCTTAAAGTACCTCGGTTTTTCCGTCAGTCAAAGTGGAGCACGGACTAGCGATAAAGACGGCACAAGATGTTAGCATGTCGAATATGGAAGAGGAACGGGATGAGATTTTGAAAGATCAGATATTGTGTTGTTCACACGACGCTGACAGGAACTCGTACTTGGAGGTGGTTGTTAGGGTGTTTTTAGTTTTTTAAATAAGGTCTAATTTGATCTGAATTCAGTTTTAGCAATGCACTCGCTGGCCTGGAAAGAAACTGGGTTCATTTCCATACATGTATAAATTGGATCTGTCAAGATAGATGTGTCTTCGACAGTAACAACCAAAAGATGTTGTGGATCAGATATTAAGACATGCATCTTTGGCGTTCATGATGAATCTCCTGCCTTTGCTTCTTCTCAACCGCAGGTTTAAGGACCACCCAACGTTAAATGAGCGGTACCTGCTTCTACACCTGCTAGGCAGAGGGGGCTTCAGTGAAGTTTACAAGGTACGGTGTGGGTTCATGGTTCCTCTACATCTCACAGTAAAGACCTCCATGTAATGGCTCCCTCCCTCTGGTGAGGCCACTGGGTCACAACATGCTCTGTGTGTCGTCTCTGAAGGCCTTCGACCTGATCGAACAAAGATATGCTGCTGTGAAGATCCATCAACTCAACAAGAACTGGAGGGAGGAGAAGAAGGAGAACTATCACAAGTACGGTTCCTCAGGATTTTACCTTTTTGATCTGAATGAATGGTCACTGATGAAAATATACACAAAGATTCTTCATTATTTATCATCTTTACATGGAATTGTATCATCATCTTAAAGTCTTATAGTCTTAATTACGATGAAAAGGGCAATTAAAAGATCATAAGGTTTAAATCATTAAAGAAACTAGGTTGAGTCGGATTATCAGTACACAGGATATGTCCGTATTGCCAAGCACTAACTCAACTAATGAAATGTGTATCCAAATAATGTTGTTCGGCACTTTGCTTTAGTTCACATAATTACATTCCACTATATACATACAGACGAACTATATACGTCTGTATATAGTGTATATATACACTATATACAGATGTTTTGGCACCTCAGCCATGGCTACAGTTGCTGACGGTAACCGTGCATTCCTCTCCGCAGACATGCGTGCCGGGAGTACCGAATACACAAGCAGCTGGACCACCCTCGCATCGTGAAGCTCTACGACTACTTTTCACTGGACACGGACACGTGAGTCCGCTTCACACACGCCCCAGCTCAAGGGGTCTGGGGAGGGTTCACCTCCAAACCAGAGCACTTAAGATCTGGATGAACAGGGCATTCCCGTCCTTTCACTTCCCTTCGTATTTGTTTCGATGTGTTGCTGGAGGAGTGGCTGTGTAAGCGCATGAGCGCAAAGCGCAAAGACAAACTCGACATACAGTAGTAAACTGTTCAAGTACAAGGTAGTGGTGGTATTGGGACATCCCTATCAAAAAGAGACTGTGTACACTGGCCTATTTGGAAATACACTTATTTAATCCCTTCCTGAACGATTCATCAATTCACGCTAATGTTTCTCTTGGGCTAACACGAACATAGTAGGACTGCGGGAGGACGGGGGTCCGCGTGGGTCTGAAGGTCACAACGGATCCACCCTTTTGACCTCCAGACCCTCGCTGACCCCCGTCCTCCGGTCTCCCCCAACAGGTTCTGCACGGTGCTGGAGTACTGTGAGGGCAACGACCTGGACTTCTACCTGAAGCAGCACAAGCTCATGTCGGAGAAGGAGGCACGCTCTATCGTCATGCAGATCGTGAATGCACTGAGATACCTGAACGAGATCAAGCCGCCCATCATCCATTATGACCTCAAGCCAGGTAAACACTGTCCTCCATTATGAACTCAAGCCAGGTAAACACTGTCCTCCATTATGAACTCAAGCCAGATAAACACTGTCCTCCATTATGACCTCAAGCCAGATAAACACTGTCCTCCATTATGACCTCAAGCCAGGTAAACACTGTCCTTTGGGGTCTCATAAGTATATTCAGGGCTAATAAAGAGGTTAAAGACACACCAAGGTTGGCAACAGTCGTGCTAGGCCTTCGATAAGTCTTTTTAGCTCGACTTGACCTAAACATGGCTAGACCTACTGATGACCGCTCCCAGACTGAAGCGTGTCGCACACATTTACATTTTCATTTGTCAGATGATTTAATCCAAAACGTACAGAGTCAATACACACATTCACACCGACGCTGGTGTGAACCATGCATGTTGACAGCCAGCTCGTCAGAAACAGTTGGGGTGTGGTGTCTTGCTCAGGGACACCTTGGCACTCGGGATCGAATTATCAAGTCAACCCGCTCTACATCTCGAGCTAAGCCGACACGGGAGAAGAGACACAAGCCTCATACGGCGTCGCGTAGTAGAAAGGACAACGCACAGAAGAAGATTAGGTCTTGGTCCGTTTAATATTATGATGGCACTAAGTTGCACGCCAGGGTTCTAAGCGGACGTCACAGCGAGTGCACACATCGAAAATAATGCTCTAGAGGTATAGAACGTTATTTGACTGCGGGTCCAGTGTGCGATGCCCGTCGGGAACACAGTTTCTTTTTTGTAATTATTTTTGTGTTCCTTTCAAGGCAACATCCTGTTGGTGGACGGCACGGCGTGCGGGGAAATCAAGATCACAGACTTTGGTTTGTCCAAAATCATGGACGATGACAACTATGGCGCGGACGGCATGGACCTGACCTCACAGGGGGCCGGGACATACTGGTGAGGAACCCGTCTGGGGGGTCGCCAAAGACATCACTGTTGGAGCAAGCGGCCCTTGGACATGGCACCCGGGTGCTTGGTCTTGATTTGGTTTGCAAGTACTTAACTGGAGTAGTAGCATCACACAATTTACATTTGGCTTTGTTTCCTTTCTTAAGAAAATGGTCCCACACCAAACTTAATTAAGGGTGCTTCATGTTTTACCTGCTAGCTAGCGAAGTTTATATGAAAATGAACCTATAGACCAGTCAAAGTATTTCCGGCTGTGGACATCCCTAGTGGGGACCAGGTCTCTGAGTCTGTCTCTCTCTCCTGCTCAGGTACTTGCCCCCAGAATGTTTCGTTGTGGGTAAAGAACCTCCAAAGATCTCTAACAAGGTGGACGTGTGGTCTGTGGGCATCATCTTCTTCCAGTGTCTCTACGGGAGAAAGGTGAGCACATAACCCATCAGCGTGGAGGAGTTTAGATACCCTGCAGTCCCTGCTGCTTGCTTGATGTCTGTGTGTTTTGGTTTCAGCCCTTCGGCCACAATCAGTCCCAACAGGACATCCTGCAGGAGAACACCATCCTTAAAGCTACAGACCTCCAGTTCCCTGTGAAGCCGGTCTCCAGTAATGAAGCAAAGGTGAGTGGTTAACCTTTCTAACCTACTGAAGTAATGCCACTTGTTGAATGGTGAGGGAATAAGCAGTGTGACTCTACAATGTCACACTGCTTATTGCAGTATTATCTGGCCTTGATTGAGTCAGAGGATGGGGACGGCAGCTGACTTGTGCTTCAGAACCGTCCCGTGTCCTGTTCAACACGCACTGCTTCAGGATTAGACTATGGACAATGGTCAATGGTCAATGAAATTGACCATTGCACCTTTTTATCTCTGAAATCCCTAAGCTAAACTATGAATGATGATATCCAGCATCAAAGTAGATATTTGCATATTGATATAAAAATTCACCAAGTCTTTCCCTTAAAGGTCCCATGACATGCCACCAGGTGTGGTGTGATTAGCAAGCCGCTACAAGCTGTTTTTGTGCGTGTCCACCTAGATGTGTGACGGATAGATGAGCAACATCTGCTACAGTCCACTGGGTAGGCTGGTAGACTGATCTATCCAGCACACATCTAGGTGGACACGCCCACCTGTGATGTCAGAAGCTGCACGTTTTCAAAACGGCTTGTAATAGCTAATCATACCCACACCTGGTATAATATGGCCCCTTTAAGTTTCGTTTCGGTGATAACGGCGCAAAGGATAATTAAAACGTTAATCCGTTTGTCCACCACTAGGTGGCATATATGCTGCCATTGACAATACGCCTTCAGTCTCCAGATGTGGATATAATTAGTGCTTATGATGAAGGAAGGAAAGTGTCTGAGAAGTGATGAGAGATTCACTGCCATGTATAAATGTAGCCCGTGGAATTAGATGCCACACAGGACACAATGACTTTCGGGGTTTTCAAGTAGCATTAATTTATTATAGAACACATATTCTTAGTCCTGATGACTGAGTGACATTCTAAAGCTTGTAGGCCTACCCTATGGTGCTTAACAGTTGCACTTCAATTTACAGAAAAACGGATTAGATAACAGCGATATTGAATTCAGCAGACTTGGAACTAGATCAAGCGGACCCTCCCGTAGTTTGCAGCGGAGTCGTCTTTGGTATCGCCATACAAGTGCTCCACAAAGTAACAACCGGTGGCATTTGCGCACAGGCCACTGTGCGCCTCACACACCACGTCTCCACAGCCAAGATCCACAAGTTGAAAGGGGGACGTGCAATCAGGCATGAACTTCAACTGC
Source organism: Trisopterus minutus (assembly GCA_027122715.1). NCBI lineage: Eukaryota > Metazoa > Chordata > Actinopteri > Gadiformes > Gadidae > Trisopterus > Trisopterus minutus. Next base: position 2,818,589 of record JAOPUD010000090.1, read on the forward strand.
GGGGAACTTGTTTCCTCACTGGATAAGATGATCAGGTTGAGTAGAGCGCCATCTAGCGGAGCTAAGAGGCAAGCCTCGATACCTACCAACGCTGTTCAGTATAGTGAGTTTAGGGTCCTCTAAAACAGAATAATATTATATTCATGTGGCGCTTTTGTGATTGTCAAATATAGTTTTCAATGGTAATGGTCAAAATAGTATCGATGTTAATTTTTCATTTTTATGGGCGCATAATTTAAACATTACGGTTAACCCCGGACTATAATAAACACTGGAGGGCTGGTCTATTCGTAGAGAAAGTTTCACGAGTGTGGTTAATAATTTAGAAGCTAATCTAGAACCTTGATTGTGGTATTTTTTGTGCAAGGGTTATTCCCTGCCCTGGCATGGTATGGTATCAAGGGTTCCCTGCCCTCACCTGAAAGAGAGAAAATGATTTTACAAAAGCTGTGGATTTATCTCTCCCTGGGATGTCTTTTATTAGGCGCGATTATAAACGCTTTTGTCATTCGCGTTCTGTTGGTGGTTTGGCCAGCTCTGGCCAAAAAACTTTTGCTTAAAATGGGCGAGCAGTCCACCATGACCCAAAATCCCAAATTCAGGTTTGAAGATTGGGGTCATTCGTTTACGACGTTTTGTTCCCTCAAAACTATATTCAAGCACATGTGGCTCTCCCTTGGTCAAGAAGCTTTTGTGGGTTGGGAGGCACCAGACTCACAGGTTGTTACTTTGGAGGGCAAGACTTCAACTATACTGAAGCACTTGAATGGTTAGTGACCTGATGCACTTATTCATTGATTGGTGTCTTGACCAATTGCATTCTTAACGTAAAACTTTATCTCTGCAGGGAACAGACCACTTGTGCTGAGTTTCGGAAGTTGTACCTGACCCCCATTTCTGTTCAAACTTGATGAGTTCAAGGAACTCGTCAAGGACTACAGAGATGTGGCGGACTTCCTAGTTGTATACATCGCTGAAGCTCACTCGACTGGTAAGTACTGAATAAGAGATAATAATAAAAAATAGTAGCTCTATAATTAGAATGTGTTTCCTATTTGATTTGGACTGTTGATGATATAAGTAGAGGCACTAACCACCTACTGCATATAAATAGGTGTTGGTTATTATGAATGCATCTGGTAATCATTGTGCTATTTAGCTCCATCTCATAACATCATTTTATTTTTATTATTTTATGTTATTTAGCTGAGCAGACGCTATATAGTGACAGGGAATCCTAATATCTTCAGGTATTGGGATGGGGTTTAGGCATCTTGCTCGAGGACACCTACAAGTTAGGTAGTGGTATCCAACCCAGGCACCATCAATGTGAATATATCCGTATTGGATCCATATTCCCTCCTCAGACGGTTGGGCATTCGGTAACAACGTGGACATCAAGCAACACCAGACGCTGGGCGACAGGCTGGTGGCCGCCCAGACCCTAGTGAACCTAGAGCCAGGCTGTCCGGTGGTGGTGGACGACATGAGCAACGTCACCGCCTGCAAGTACGGCTCTCTCCCTGAGAGGCTGTATGTACTGCAGGCCGGCAAGGTGGTCTATAAGGTACGGGAGCTCAACCATCACCATGATGACAGGTCTTTAGGGAGATCTGCTGCTGCACCTTCCTGAAGGTTTTAAATTGGTTCAATTCATTGTTTGCCCTGTCTTTGTTCTGCAGTTCTTATTCCTGGGCACCCTTATCTTTTTTTTACTGTTTAGAGGCCACACTTATCTTATGGGCAATGAAGTTTCCTGAGTTACATATAAATTAGGATTGTTGTAACAATTGACAGGTGTTCAGGTTTGCCAGTCACGTATACACTCTCACTAGAGTGCGACGGTGTGACCTTTGACTGAAATGCTTGCGTGCCTAATAACAAAGTGCAGTGTAGATCTGGCGTGATGCCAGAGGCCTCGTCAATAAGCGTCTATGTTTGGACGCGGATCAAAACAAACAGGTAATACAGGGAGAGAAAGTGACACGTGATGTCAGGAGTAGCCTGCCTCTCACTGAACCAAACCTGTTCTAATGTATGACAATTAAATGCAAACATTTTTTTATGTTTCCCGTTTATCTTGGAAACACAGAGCGGTAACATTTGTTAGTATGTTGATGTGTGTGTTTGTGTTACCAGGGCAGTATAGGACCTTGGGGATACTCACCGACGGAGGTGCGAACCTTCCTGGAGAAGATGAAATAGGCCACACACACACACACACACACACACACACACACACACACACACACACACACACACACACACACACACACACAC
>JAOPUD010000090.1:2953331-2971684 GCA_027122715.1 Trisopterus minutus
AAAGATTCACATTCAATCTCAAATGTAGGAAGCAAATAAAAACCATGTATGTTTAATTTTGTTTTATTATTAAGTCAGTGTATTCAGACATCATATCACATCTGGAGTAATATCCACATTTAAAAAAAACGTTGGCACCCGAATACAAATAGTCTAGCCTGGGAACCAGACAAATGTGCAAGCTCATGTTTTATTCGCTCTGGCAGATAATACTCATTTGCAAAATGATACGGCAAATAGTCCCTAGTGTTCGTGTTTGGCAAATATATTAAGTTATTTATGAAACAGTTCATATTAATGCAGCATTCATTTGATTCACGGCACAAAATAATAATGATAAAAAAAGTTATTAAAATCAACTAACACTGTGAACACAAATACATCCATGAGATCTGGCCGGCCCGGGCAGGCTCCCCACGATCTCCCAGGCGTCCAGCTGAGGGTCGTATCTCTCGATGCTCTGCAGGTAGGTCCCCTTTGAGTAGGAGTAGCCGCCCGTCACGTAGATGCACCCCCGTATCACCGCCGCCCCACACTCCATCCTCCTCTCCTTCATCTCCGCCATCGCCCTCCAGGCCTTGGTGTCCGGGTCGAAGCAGTCGGCCACCGCCGTCTGACCGCCCACCAGGTACATCTTGTTGTTGAGGGACACAGAGCTGAGGCCGTACTCTGTGGAAACAAGACCTCGTCGTTTGTTTTGATTCACAGCCACAGGGAATTTGAGACACAGTTTGGGGTCAGCTATCTCAGCCCAAAGAGGGCTACAGACTGCGAGCATCGGGGTTCGAACCAATAACCTTCCGGCTGGGAGTCAGCCCCTCTAAGTTACCACTGACCATGACATGGTCGGGTAAATGCTCAGGCAAATGTAAGGCAATATGGTAAAGAGCTTTGAGTACATGTAAACACTCTGGTAAGGCAATATGGTAAATATTAGATTAGAAACCTGCATGCCGTAAACCCTGTTGCTGTTTACAATTTGACTATCTAGTCACTGAGCATTACAGAGGTATAGCGGTTAAGCATCTGGGCATCGGTACCTTTGGGCTGAGAATCCCTACACCGTCCCGCCCTCGCCTGCAGTACCTGGATGGGGGTTGACCGTGATGATGCTCCACTCGTTGCCGTCTGCCGCGTAGACCTGGATCTGTTCGTAGGTGCAGCTCCCTCGGTTTCCATAGTGGCCCCCCGTCACGTAGATCCGCTCCCTAATCACACACGCACTAGCGTTTCCTACCCCTGGGAGAGAAGGTTCATACTGTATCACTATAACAAATATGTTTTAAAAAGTGTGTACGATTATGTGAAATCGTACACACTTCAATCCAAATAAGGGTAGGGCCCTTACATAATGCCCTTACTAACCTCACATAATGAGGATAGGCGCAGGTAGGGGTTATAACCTCTTTGGGTTTAAAGCTTTTGGAAGGCAGTCAGCCACCCTGAACCCCACACCACCCTGCCCTTCTATATGTGTATATACATGCATGTGTGTAAAAATGATATGAAGACGTAGTGAGTGGATTATCTTTGACTGACGATCATGATACTGTCAATGCAGCAGCTTCACTGCTTCACCAACCCTGGATCATGTCGGCCACGGGGAACCACTTCCTCTTCAGGGGGTCGTAATACTCAGCCTGGTTCTCCGGAGCCCCGTTCCTGTAGCCTCCGATGGCGTACACGCAGCCGTGCAGCGCCACGGAGCAGTGGTAGTACCGGGCCGTGAGCATGGGGCAGCCCTCCGTCCACTCGTCCCCGTCACTGTTATAGACGGAGACCGAGTCCAGGGCCTCCACCGTGTGAGTCCGGTAACCCCCGGTGACGTAGACGTTTGCCCCCAGCAGGGTGACGCTGTAGCTCTCTCTGGTGTGCTCTGGCATGTCTTTACCCTGCACCCACACGTTGCCCCTCGGCTCCCAGATGTGGACCTCTGCAAGGGGGTGCCAGAAGTACCCCCCTATGGAGTACATCTTGGGAGACAGCTTCTTACCGCCCGCTGGTGTCCTCGCCCCCTTGCCTGCAGATACCAAGGTATGACTGACCATGGATTTGATGTGTTCCTTATCGTCCATCGAGCAGTGTTGGCGCATGCTCAGGGCTGACTTGAGGGCAATGTCGTTAAGGTCGAGGTGAATGGAACGCAGCAGGTCTTTGGCGTGGTCAGTGCGGTTGTCCAAGTCGTGCGTGACCCATTTCACCACGGCGAGTATCAGCACCTCGTCCTCCCACGCGTCGAGGATGTTCTTGACAGCTAGAAGGGACCTCACGTCATCAGCCTGCAACTCGAGGAACTCCTCCTGCTGCACGAGATCCTCCAACTTGCTAAGCATGAGCCGACGGGCCTCTCGCTCCAGGCTGCGACAGACGTGCAGCTGAGCGAAAGCGTGCATGCCCAGGCAGTTGCCCACGTCTAGAAAACGGATGAGAAAGTCCTCGCAGGCATGCTTCAAAGAGCTGAACTGCATGAGATCCGCCGCCTCCAGCAGACTCTGCACGTTGTTCTCCGTGATGCACACCTGGGCCGTGTAGGTGTAGTGCAGCAGCACACAGAGGACCTCACACTCCACCCCGGACAGCGTGATGAGGCTGTTGGAGCGCTCTCTCATGTCAGCGGTGAACATGGCTCGGAAGTAAGAGCTGCGAGCTGACAGCACGGCCCGGTGGCAGTGGAAGACCCGGCCGGAGGAGCCCTGCAGGGAGACGTCTGTAAACAGCCCGCCGAGGTAGAATTGACTGAGGGCATCCAGCACTTCATGGGGGTGGTCGTCGTCATTGTAATCATACGTGTAAAGTTCAGTAGGTTTATCTGACATGGTCACTGAAAAAAATAAATAGAATGTATTGAGGCGGATACGAAAGGGTATATTAGTCACAATTAGGGAGTAAAAGCCTTGCATTAATGTAGCATAACCTCCGCCTATATTAATTTAAGCGCAAACTATAATCGGTGCCCATTGGGCTATTAAGAATAGAAACCTTACCTCACTATCGTATTTCCATGCCCCTAAACAATGCGACCCGTACGTTTCTCCCTCCCTGTGCATCGACGCTCTTCTTTCACAACACCAATCTCTATTTAGCCCGGGACGGCGCACCGCTATCCTATTTTGGTATCTTCAGTTGGAGAGGCCGCCCCCCCTGCACCATATTAAGACGCGGCCGGTGCACAATGAGGCTAGCCTATCGAGCAAACATCTGAGAGTACATATTAGATCTGTAGTTTGATATCCACTAGACTCAATAAGTATCTGTGTGTATGATACACAGGTATGCATACGGTTTTACATTACTGATTGAAACGCCGAAGGACCAACGCGACCATGCGCCCCCACGACCCAAGAGAGGACACGTAGTATGACATCAATAAAAGGAAAAAAATAAATCCTCCATCAGTTGCCATGGGATTTGAACCCAATTCTGTAGGCTTTGTGAAATCCTGACAGGATTAGCGATCGGCATTCTCACAGCAGGACAAAAGCCAAGCTATAGTGCTACCATTTAGAAATAAAGACTATTTCCATACATTTAATATGAGGCAGTGAAAGTAACAATCACAACCCAATACAAAAATAAAGACAGCCGGTTTGACAAGGACATTTTTTTAATCAATGTTTAGTAGCACAGACACGTAAGCCCTCTAGACATTAATACAACATACTACATGTAACATTAATAAATCAATATGTAAATTTGTAAACAAGTATTAGGCATCTAAAAAAACATGTAAACTTATTGTGCTACGTTAAGCGCGTACCGTCTGTGCTAACCTTCAGGCACTGTGTTGCGAGCCAGCCCCCACATCACCACCTATCTATATGGTGATCTGGGAGGCCTGCTTGGCGACAGGCTTCAAGGCCCCGAGGTCTGGGACGGGAGCGGACACCCCCGCACAGCACCACACCTCCCCAGCCTTGGCGGTAGGCGCGCTGAAGGACTCCATCTCCACTCCCGCCGTGGCCAGCAAGCCTGGAACGGTCGTCAAAAAACAAGTGAGATCTTTAAACTAGGTAGTTTGGTCTCAAGCCGACGACCCCAAACCACTACACCCGGACCCCAGACCAAATTGGACCTGGAAAGTAAATCCTCAGCAGCAAACATCCAGAAGAGGAATATACCTGGTTCTGCAGCAAAACATCTATCAAGCAGTAACCGCTTTATGAATAAAATAAAAAAGGAGGACCGAAAGAAAGATGGAGACGGACAGACAGACAGACAGAGCAGTCAGCGAGCTTCCTACCAGCCAGGGAGGGCAGGACCTGGGGCCCGGGGGAGACCAGCAGGAACAGCAGACGTCCGGCGAGGGAGACGGGCTGACGGAACACGCTGCCGCCCAGCTCCAACAGCACGGGCACGCCCCCCAGAACCGAGCCCCTGGCCTTGTAGCTGGCACCGCCCGCCTGGATCTCCACCTCACAGACCCCGTGGCAGCTCTCCTCCGATTGGCCGTGGGTCTGGGTCACCTGCACACGAGCAGACGCACGCCTCGCAATGAGCCAACGGGCGGTCGTCTAGGAGCATGTATGGCTCATCATACGATCATACGAAACCGTCATGTGACGGTTTATGTTTGAATGATTTGAGGATCTCTGTACCGCGACGCCAGACTGCTTGGCCAGGGTCAGCACGTTGACCAGGTTGGCCGAACCGCCGGTAGTGGGCTTGAGAAGCCCCACCATGACGGCTGAGGTGATGTAACCAGTAGACTTCTTCAAGCAGTCACCTGGTGGAGACAACGACAAGGCTGATTATGAATCACTCCTCCAGCTAACAGCTGAATTTGCGTCCACATAGCTTAAATCCATTGGTGTTTCTAAATGTAACCACCAGAGGGAGACATAATGTAATTATCATGCCGAAAAAGGGAAAAACATCCAGCGAGTTTATTTAATATAATTTAACACTGTGATAAATGTTTTATTGGAGTTTTGAACAGTGTCACAGGCATGTGGATACAAAAGTAAAAATAAAACCCAACTTAAGAGAGGAATCAAGCAAACATCCCCACCCTGCATTACAACAGCCCCCCCAGAGAGTTTCTAGCTCACCCTCCACTCGATGGATGGTTCAACTGTCAATAATGAGAATGGCCGGTGAACTCCCACTCCCCTCCCCCCCCCGAAGAGGCTCCTCACCTTGAGTAGTGATGTGCACCTGACTGCAGGGTTTGGAGGAGGCACAGGACTGCAGCACGGCCCCCATGGCTTCCCCGAGCTTGATCCATTGTTGAGACTCCTGGCAAAAGGTGCTTGCCAAAACCTGTGCATTCACCTACATCACGAAGGCAAAGCACAGTAAGTGTTAGAGACGCCATATTGAGAGCGTTCGCCTCTCCCTGACACACTACTACAAGGTGGGCCCCTCTGTGTGCGCTTAGCCGCCATCATCTGACACTGTGTGCCTCACACTTAGGTCCAACCCGCCGCACACCACCAAGCTTTTGTTAGTCTCCTGGCACGACCAGCTCTGCTAACGTCGCCACGGCAACCAGTGGACTAAGCCAAGTATATCGGTTGAAACAGTGTACCCCAGCTAAACCAAAACCCTCTCTGGCCAACAAGACACGACCCACAATCCGTGATTTCTACCCCTAATAGACTACAACCCAAACATTCTAAAATTCTGAATGGTGGATACTATAACCACTTTTCATTCCATCCATATTCCATCTTAAATTACCCGCTTTACCACATCATAAATCACTAGTAAGGCAGATCTGCACAGCTTTGTTGACATTTGTTAAATAATCAGGCCCACTGTCCACTTTAATGACTTTTCCCCATAAGTGGAAAATAACAAAATTATAAATGTGGCTGCTTAAAATGAGTCGTCATTATCTTGGTGCAAAATTCTGATCACACAATATACATCGCCTGCCAAATATGTCTGCATCTCGGTCGAAAATTAAATCACTGAAATGAAACCAAAGCACCTACAGCTCCAACGAGGCCTTTGCCTTTCACCATGTCCACGATCTGCAGGGCGATGTCCTGCCCACAGCGGGCCTGGGCCTCACTGGTGCTCGCCCCCAGGTGGGGACAGCTGATCACGTTGGCGTGGTCCACTAGGGCTCGGTTCTTAGGGGGTTCCTGAGAACAAACAGAACCTTTACAGAACACTGACCTCCAGACTTCAGACACAAGATCAAAAACCAGTACCACACAAATGCAAATCACAGATATACTGGTCCAACAGGCAGGATGATCTTGGGGGGGGGGGGGGGGGGGGCCTGTACGCAAAGGCGCCCTACGCCCTATGACATGCATCTTAAAACATTCACTACAGGTCTTCTACAAAACAAAAAAAAAATCCTCTGCATCACGACCGCAACAGGAACTATTCGGGTTCTCACCTCGACGAATACGTCTAGACCGGCCCCGGCACACTGGCCGGACTCCAGCGCTCTGAGCAGGGAGTCCTCGTCGATGATCCCGCCGCGCGCACAGTTCACCACCCGCACGCCCTTCTTGCACTTGGCGAAGGAAGCGTCGTTAAGGAGGCCTAGGTAGGACACAGTTTGAACAAGAGTGAATACACAAAAAAGAAAGGCAGTGGTTAGTTCTTGGCTGCGAGTCGCCCTGAACCACAGGAACGAGCTGCAGCTCATTTCAATGAGTGTTTCTCTGTATACTTTTTAATATTTGATGGAGTTGATATTTTCCATTGATCATCTTGATTGTACTCATATTTCGCTCAGTGTTTTACCCTCCATCCATCGTGTTTCGGTTGTGCGTTGTGGTATATTAAAAAGGCATCCATTGATCTAGTTTGTGTCACACTCAATGTTCACACTAGCAGTTTTTCGAACAGGCTTTCTAGAACTACGAAAGACCAATGATGAGTCAGCATCTCTGTGTGTTCAGCCCTCTGCGGGCGAGGCCGCGTAAGGCTCACCCGTGGTGGATGGCATCAGGGGCGTGTGGACGGTGATGAAGTCACACTGCGGCCACAGCTCCTCTAGGGACATCTGCTCCACGCCCCAGCCTGCAGACACCTCCCGTGGGGTGATGGGGTCGTAGCCGATAGTCTGGGTGCGGGGGAAAGTTTAGCAGGTGTTAAGCGCTGGATATTGTGATTGGGCAGAAACAGGATCAGGAGGTGTCAGGTGAGCTGTATGTAGTTTCCCATTTGCAAAGTCCCGACAACTTTCCCATGGGTAGTTGATAGTAGTCCTGATGACGGCAGCTGACTGATCAGAGTAGGCCAGTTTGCACACGCCCATATGCCAACATTGCCCAACACTACTATAAACACTAAGGCTAAGATATGATTGAGATCTTTGTCTCAGCAAGCTTTAGCACAAGGCTTGCAACCACAAATGACTAGTAAACCAATGCAGGGTCACTGCTTTTGCAAATAAATTCAGATAATACAGATATCTGCATTACAGACATGGTTGAGGTTTGTTAATATACCAATCGGGTGGTTTACCTTGATTGTATCAGTCAGTATCAGTTTCAATAAAGCAGCTGTTAAACATGGTATTCGTCACTTTTATATTAACTAACCACTTGAGATCATAGTCTTATCTGTAAAATGCCTGGTTGAAAGTTACATGTGTGTCTTTCCAGCAGCCTCTTCATATACCAGGGCTTCTACGCTCACTGGCCCTCAGACAGAGGGCTTGTTTATGGGGGTCAGAGAAAACCAGGCAGAAAGGAACCAACAGAAAGTCAGGTTTGACCCCAGCACCTTTTGCACATCAGAATGCATCATGGGACTTTCCTATCCTAAATCAACATGCTGTAACCTTGGCTGATCCAAACTTTATTTGACACGTCTCTCATGAGGAACACTCTTGACAAATCTAATTCAATGGATGAGTGAAGCCCAGTGGTGCAGCCTACCCAGAATGCAGCACTTAACACGAGGACACAGATCTGGCAGAGTGTAATTACCTACCTTCATGCCAAAGGACTGCATTCTACTGGCGACTTCTTTGCCAATTCTCCCGAGTCCAACTATTCCCAGGGTTTTGCCAAAGAGCTCTGCACCCATGAACTGAAATGTAAAAAAATAGTTTTGACTGTTAGGCACACAGAAACTACCCCGATTCCTTTATCAAGTGGAGTCGGTGACAGCTGCGGGAGACGGGGGGACAATGGAATGAGTCATGCAATCGTAATTGCTTAATGCATCAACACAATCCATTGCACGCCATCCAAATTCTTGGCTTACTTTTTTGCGATCCCATTTTCCAGCTTTCATTGACATCGCAGCCTGTGGGACATGTCTGCAAACACAAGGTAGGAATCCCAAAAGTTAGGGAAAGTAGCAGTTTGCAAGGCATTCAAGTTGTCATATCGATTTAAAGTAAATCACTCTGGTGTTCAAACATTATATCCCCTCTTCCCTCACCTGGAGAGACTGGTGATCAGGATACACGTCAGCTCTGCAGCACTGATAGTATTACCACTTGGTGTGCTAGAAACATAGAAGATTTTATTTAATTCAGACTCCAAGAAACACGTGGTTACAGAACTAGCCATTTCGAAAGAAATGGTCGTCTACCATGCATGCCAGACTTACTTCATGACAATAACCCCATGTTTAGTAGCAGCTTCCACATCCACATTGTCTACACCCGTTCCAGCTCGGCCGATAATTTTCAGATTGCTGGCAGCATTAATGATGTCGGCCGTCACCTTTGTTGAAGACCTAACCACAAGTCCATCGTAGTTCTAGAAGATAACAACGATTCTTTAGTCGAGAGTGCAGTGCAAGTTCGCAACAGACAAACTTTTAGCAAAACCTGTTTGTTGCAGTGACATCACATTTGAATAGGGGTTATGTAACACTTCATTTTCCCCCCGACTCCAGCATTGTAATATATACAATGGCATATTTGGTGAGAATGATTGTTATAGTGCATGAACCGACAAGGCTTCTCAGAGAATGCATGAAATGTAAGATTGCGATGTTTTTTTAAGGGCTTAAGTCGAACATGTGGCACAGCAGGATGGTTATCCCAGCAAGCCGAGGATGCAGTTGCATCATATTTGGAATGGGCGGTACTAACTATCCTCAGGTTAGATGTTAAAAGGCTAATATGTTTCGAAGTTGAACGAAATGCAACAACGAATACTGTATATCCGTGGTGAGACAGCTGTGAAACAAAATCGATTGAATATTTGTGCACCGTACAGTTTCATGAAACAGCAATGATTGCAGGTATTCCCAATAATAATTTAAGTCATGCTGAAACACGATAAGATAAGATAACACACAATTATATACGGCAGGGGTATGATGCAGCTCAGCTATACGGCTGAGAAGAGAAACATGTCATCCATGGAGATACAACCACAACGTTACCTTGATCTCTGAGATCAAATCCTCCTTGGTCAAATTCAGTTTCTCCGTAACTTGGATTCCATTTTCTTCCAGAACCTTTTTGCAGCAGGGATCCACGCTTTCGCTGATTAAAATGCTTTTAATCACTATTGGAGCCATTTTGCAGGATTTTTTTTGAGGGATTTCGAGGTAGGATAACTTCTGTGCGTGACGCCGCGGGAAAGTGATGGGCTAAGTGGCAGCCTGCGCTCTCCTGATGGCTTTGAATGGCCGGAGCTGGCAGACAGGACCGCCCCTTTCGTAAAAACCCTCCCCTTTCTGCAACTTCAAATCTCTAAGGAATCAAAAATCAGACTGGAAAATATAGATATTATATCAAGACAAAATATAAATCCGATTTCATCAAGTAGGACTAATATTCAAAGCTGTAAACAGTTCATTGAATCATCAAAAAATATTAATGCTCATATGTTCATGAGACTGCATGCACATTTCTGAAGTGGTAAATCTGACCTCCATCCTAGCAGAGAGCACCTCGATTATGAATGTCAGCAGTATGTGTGAGGAAAACAATTTGAAAGAGAAAGCAATATAATTGGACGACTACAATAACCCATGATATAAGCCATGATATAAACCGGACCTAGGCTAAGATTGATCAGGATGGTTTGAGGCGAGAAATGAATATTCATGAGATACGAGGACTCTTCCACATGGCCGAGTACAAATATGCCTCATTCTACTGGGTTTAGTCGGTTACTGTGGAAGTTTAAAGATACCATTTCTTTGTATAGCCCTTGATCACAATTAAAGTATCAAAGGGCTGATATTCATGACCATAGGTTTACGTTGTATTTTCATATGACTCCACTTGGATTTTCTAAGCACAGCTAACCTATTTTAACGTTGATGTTCTTAACGCAAACCTTAATTCAGTATGACCCTTTCTCAGGCGTTCTCATCACGAGAGAACGGGATGCTCCAAATTAGCGATAATGGAGAAAGAGAGGGCGGGACTTTAAGCAACATGGGTTTAGCGGCGAGTGAGATGGATGTACTTCCGATAGAGGGATATGCATTTCCGTTCTATTTTGAAAATTATTAATCGGATTCCTCGTCAAACCCCTATAATTTCCCCCTTTGTCGTTATTGTTGCGCTTATTGTCCTGGTCGTATTCTCACTCAGGCGCGGAGGCTGTAAACTGGCGTATACAGCTCATAGGAACTAAGAGATCGGAAGGGGCGTTGGGGTAGACCGGGATAACGCTACACTTCAGGAGCTTCTCTCAACCTACAACTGAGACAGGGCGCATCTACTCAACAGCGTTGATTGGTTTAGACGTTGCTTGGCTACAGTATAACAAATGCCATGAAAGCAAACTTAGAGGAACAGTGACCTGTGTTTTCAGGTTTTAACCATTTCAATAACAAAAATAATTGTGTTTGCTGTCTGTTTTTTTTTAGTTTCAGGAGATTGTTGGGGGTAAATAAACATGGCAGATCCCATGGTTCAGAATGGGCGAAGAAGAGGATCAACAACGATGGGTAACAGCGTAAAATGTGTTTATTTTATGTGTTTATATTTATTTAAAATATCAGTATGTTTTAAACAGTAGCCTGGCATGCTAGTTAGTAGCATCCTGTTTTCAAATATTGGACATGATAAGGAATAATCTTTAACTCACACTGAGCTATAGCTCACATTGATGCCTTGTAAAAGGTTGTGTGTATGTGTATCAACCATGCATGTCCCAACTGTCTACTTTACATAAAATTTCTGTGACTGTTCTTCCAGTGTCTTCAGGTGAGGACTGCCACGGGACTATACCATCAGTAGATCTGAGACAGGTTACTGTGCTGCCCAGAGCGGAATACTTGAGAATCCAAGAATCCTTAAATCACCAAAGTAATCACAAGAAAAGGATTGAAGAGGCAGCACAACAAAGAGAAGCAATGCATCTGCAGTCCAAGGAAGTGGTGAAGTTCTGGTCCAATACCATCGTGGTGAGTAAATCACAGCCAGTACTGAAGGATAAAAGGACAATGTATACTTGTCTCTGACTCAAGCTACTACAGCGAAATGCAGCATTACATGTACACTTGTGTAATTTAGCAGATACTGTTTAATTTTTACAAACTAGACTTACAGATGGGGGCGGACCTTCAAACATTGCAGTACATTTCATTACCGACTTTCAAAAAATTTAAAAAACAAAGCGTTGGGTCCAGAGTAATACACTGTCGAACAGGGACAACGGCAAAAGAAGATGGAGGCCAAGAAGATCCGAGAGGAGCTGGAAGAGGAGCAGCGCAAGGCCGCGGACCTGGAGGAGGCCAGGTACCAGGAACAGTTGAGGAAGGAGGCCATCGAAAGAGCCAAGGCTCAGCAGTACTACCAGACCCAACGAGTCAAGGGCTTCCATGTGAGTGTTACTTCAGCGATGGGTTTGCTGGCCATTTAACATATAATACACTGGGCTGGCATTGGCGCGGGAGGTAGTGCAGGTTGCATGGTGACCCAAAGGTTGCTGGTTTGATCCCCGGTTCCTCCTAGTTATGTGGCGTGGGGCTGTTGGGGCTGTTGCCTTGTAACCACCTATGAATGGGTGAGCATTATGTAAATGCAGTCCATCTATCTTCAAAGATTAAAATCTCTCTTAAGTAGATGCTGCTATTTCACTTACAGTGAATGAGAGATACATATCATTAAGGAGCATTGTAGGTGCTGGGCATCTTGCTCCATGATGCCTACAGGTAGGATGGTCGGTGACGTTGGTGCATCACCGACCATCACTACGTCATCCCGCCCTTACCAGTTCTAGCCCCTTGCATGATTTGACAATGAATGTCCTTCTGCAGAGTGCTCTCCTACTGACCGAGGTGTTGAAGGAGAGAGAGGCACAGCTTGAGCTGAAGCGCAGAATCAAGAGTTCCACCAAAGATCGGGACAGGGAGGTCCTCGACAAGATCAGGTCCAGGGAGGACGAGGCCTTGGAACGAGAGCAGCAAAAAGCCATTCAGAAGAAGCTCCACACCCAGGCTGTGGCAGAGGACCTGAAAACACAGTGAGCACAGTAGAGGAACCGGATTCCACTACAGTACAGTGAGGTTCTTGAGAGTTGGGAGTCAGATCTCATCTGAATTATGCATTTACTCATCTCAGAGATGTTCTCAACCACTGATTTTGTATACAGTTGTATTTAGGTTAGAATCTTTTTTTTACTCTCTACAAATGCTGGCAATGGGCATTGGTGGTAACATGCACTACCTCTTCCTCAGGATGAGGAACGTCGAGTTGGCCAGAGCTCAGGAGAAGCTGGAGAACGTGAAGGAGGGAGAGGAGATCCAACGCCTTCGTGAACTGCATCTGTGGGAGCAGAGTGTGGCGAGACAAAGACAAGTGGAGCAGAAGAAGAGCACCATGCAGGCTCACCTGGTAAGGAAGACCCCTTTTAAGTTTTCTAAATGATATACTTCACCGGTACAAACCGCTCTGTGGCGCCTCCCTGGCGTTGTGTCGCACCAAAGGAGCACATCTCTAATCGAGACGCGGTGAGAGGCATCGATGAACGGAAGCAGGCCCTGGAAGAGGAACAGAGGAAGCTTTTCCTCGCTGCCAAGCAGAAGATGGGGGAGTTAAGGAAGGAGAAAGAGGCGGAGTTGTTCAGGTAAAGCCCCTGGTCAAAAAGGTATGTCTCTATTATTCGGGTCACTCAGAAGTGAGGTCGCTTGGATCAGCCATTCCTGTAGTGGACAGTGGTTTCTGTGACACACCCTAAATAAAAGAGCAGAATTACGTCATGCATGTGCTTGTATTCTTCAGAGAGTCCCAGATGCTCAGGGACAGGATTCGGTACCAACTGACCGCCACCCACCAGGAGAAGACAGACAACGAGGAGGAGGCCATCGCCAAGGCCATCGGCGAACAGGAAGCCAGAGAGGCCCTGAGACGCAGAGCTGAGGAGGAGAGGAAGGCAGCGATGCAGAAGGCCATCTCCGAACACAGGGAGACCCTGGTGAGACCCCCAGAGACTGTGAATCCAGCAGGCTGAGGGCCAAGCTTATGGGGAACACATAAGGAAAACCGGGATTCCTGATTCTTAAAATATATCTGTGGATGATGAAATACAACTACTATTAAGGTAAAAGACAACAAATGTTTGCCTGTAACTCCCTTTTGTGTTTCATCAGCGGCTGGAACAAGAGCAGAAGGAGATGATTTCCCGTCAAACCGCCCTGGAGGTGCAGCAGGCCAAAGAGGAGACCGACAGAATCTTCCTGGAGAAGCAGCAGCAGAAGGCCCAAAAAGCCAAGGAGGAGGGGAGATCTTTACAAGATCACTATGTCCAACAAATAGTGAGCTTCAATTCCTCCAGGGGGGAAATGCCAACTTCTGTTGAATTCAAATTTCCATGCAGTCTTTTGACTTCGCACCTAATAATCCCGTTTGTGTGTAGGCGGAGAAACGGGTCCGACACAAGCAACTGAAAATAGAGCAGCAGGAGTCTTTAGTGAAGAACACGGAACTCATTGTCGCAGAGGGGCAGCAGTTCCAGCAGTACGCGTCACAGGTGATCCGTGCCGCGGCGGAGGGCCAGCAAAACCTCCTCCCACTCCACAAGGCCGCCAGAGAGGGCCTTGGCGGCGGCCTGGGGCCTGTCTTCGGCGGCGTGCAGCCAAGCTACCTCGTTCAAGACGACAGCGGCGTGGAGATGCCGCGATACGTGTGCGGTACTACCCAGAACATCAAGGAGCTCAACGAGACAGTGGACATCGAGGGAGCGAGGAAGCGGCTTGGCTTCACATGGTGATGGGGCGGTCATAGTGAGCCTCATACCCGTTACTGAGAGTTTTGGGTGGGAAACAATAATCTGGAGTTGTTTCGTCTCAGTGCTGGGTGCTGGGCTTTGTACAAGTACAAGAAACTAAGTTTTTTGATTCATGTACAAAGTGGTTGGTTTGGTAAAAATGACAGCTTCCTCAGTTATATGTATTGAAGTAAATAACTTAACTTTACTTAAAATTGGGTTGACCTGCCCAACTAAAAATTATAACTGAGAAAAGCCAATAGTTTATTTGGAAGAGAAATAGGTTACTCATTTGATGTCAAATAAATAGACAATTTACAGATTTATACAAACTTGTTTTATGTTGCATGTTATTTTGGACAGTCTCCATTGGAAGTGAAACAGGTATCTCAAACTACAAAAGAAAAATCAAATGTGGATGATATACATGCAAAAAGCCCAAAAACCGATTTGAAATTAAAAAGGGAAATAAAAAAAGACTTCAACTGACTCATGTTTAATTATACATCTTGGCTGGTAAAAGCAAAAAACAATGTTCCTTAACCTCTAAACAGATTTATATACTTTTTAAAAATACAGTAAAAAAGTACTAGGAGAGGGGGTTCACAAAGAGGGGTTTTCCGCTGCAGTAGAATCTAATAGTTTAAACTTATTTTGGAATTTGGAAAAACAAAAACTAAAAACAGACCAAATGATTTCCCAGAGTGACCAAAAGTGGTCTGGCGCTGACCGACTTCGATGAGTATCAAACATCACGCATACACAAAGGAAACTCGATCACAGGCCTAATCGCTGTCGTCGTTGCTCGACCCGGAGCTGTCCTTCTTGTTGCGGGTTCCTTCTCGTCCTCTGTTGCTGCGGTTCCTCACAGGGCTTCTGGCCGGCTCTTTGGCTTTAGAAGGAGACTCCCTCTGGGGGCTTTTCTTCTTGCCCTCGGGGCTCTTTCGGCCCTTGGTCTTGTCTTCCTGGTCGCTGTCGGAACTGCTGCTGCTGCTGCTGCTGCTGCGGTGCCGGCCCCTGGACCCCCGTCTCGGGGCCGGCCCGCTCTCCTTATCCCTCCTGCGCGCCTGCCGGTCGTTGCTCCTGCTCCGGGATCGCCGGCCGCCCCTGTGAGAGTCTCTGGCCTTGGCCCGGTCTGGGCTCCTGGTCCGGTCCCGGTTCCTGGGCGACCCTCGCCGCTTGTCATCCCGGTAGCGCTGCTGGCGTCTCTCCTGGCTCCTCCTGCTCCCCTCGGTGGGCCTCTCCCTGTCCCTTCTCTCGCCCTTGTCCCTCGAGGACGCCCTCTTAGCCCCGCGGTCCCCCCTGTCCCGGCTCCTGCTGTGGGACTTGTGGCCCTCTTTACCGTGAGTCCTGTCCTTGCTTTGGGACTCTGCCCTCTCCTTTTCCCGCTTGTCCCCGTTTCGGCCCTTGGGGTCTTCCTGCGGCTTCTCACCGTTCCTTCCCTTCAGGTCGTCTTTCTGCTTCTTCTCGGACTCTGCGCGCTTGCTCCTCTCCTTGCTGTGGTCGGATTCCGTTTCCTTGTCCTTCTCCTTCTCCTTGGTCACGGCCACGTCTTTGCTCCGGGAGCGGCCTCGGCGCTCGTCTGCTTTGGGCTTGTGGTCCCGCTCCTTCTCTTTGCTTTTTGACCGTCTCCTCTTGTCCCCGCTCTTGCGCAGCTCGTCTCCACTCTTGTCAGCGCTCTTGTCCCTGCCCTTGTGTCCACTCTTGTCTCCACCTTTGTCCCCACCCTTCTCTATGCTCTTGTCCCCACCCTTCTCTATGCTCTTGTCCCCACCCTTCTCTATGCTCTTGTCACCACCCTTGTCCCCGCTCTTGCTGCGGCTTCGTGAGCCGCCCCTTTTCTTGGCCTTGTGTCTGCTGTGTTTGTCTTCGTCTCTCTTCTCCTTGTCCTTGTCCTTGCTGCGGGACCGATGGGAGCGCCCGCGCTTCTCCTTTTCCGCCGGCTTGTCGTCGGAGTCCTTTTTCTCTGCCCGGGACGCTTTAGCGGCCTCCTCCTTCGCTGCCTCCTCCATGTCACCTCTGTGAAACCATGGTACAAAAGGTGGGCAGTTTTAATCAAACCTATTTACCCAAGCCAGTTTACACAGTGAGTAGATCACTTTTAAATGGTCAAAATGTGTTGCACATGCATGGCTGACGAACCCAACCAACTCAAATTGTAGTTAGCATTCCAGAATATAATATAATGCCACATACTAAAGAAATGTATGAATTTCATTTTACAGATTGAGCCACCGATGGCTGATAGGAGTATGACATGTATAAACCTGTGATTTATTAATCTTTTTCGAAAATCTTTTTCCCTTACTTGTCTCCCTTAATCCAGCGCTCTCCACTCGACGCTCTCATCCTTTGCCGCTGCATTTCCTGCCGCCAGTGGGGCGGCGTTTCGCTACGGCGGAAGCGATCTCGTGATCTTGAACGGGAGGGAGTGCGATAGCGCTGGTGGAGAAGGAGAAGGACATAGACTGCCAGGTTACGGTCGTCATCCAGGAAAGGAGCTTAGGGTGTACCAAAGATATTTTACTAATGTGTCATTAGGGTTACTTGTTATTTGCTGAAAACTAAATTTGGGCAAAATTTCCATAACTAGTATGCACTTACCCGAGGGCCTCTTCCTTTAATCTTCCTGCCCGACCGGGTCGTCACTAGTCCTCTGTGATATGCAGACTGGGCATTAAACGGCCTGCCCATGAAAAGGGGAACATTCAAAGATTAAGACACGTAAAGATCATCAGCTCCAGATATAGTCTTGATTGCCGTCGACTTTGACCGACCTTTCCCTTGGCCTCTCCTCGCGCTGCCTGGTATTCTGTCCAGCATCATCGTTCTGGGCAGACTGAGGACTTTTGCGCATGAGGAATCTGTTCTGAGGGACCTCTGGGATCTCTTCGGGTCGGACCGAGGATAACTGCAGGTCTTGGTCTTTTTCGTCCTCACTTTTGGCCTCGGACCTAGACGCAGAACATTGGGAGTACACGTTTAAACGCGAGCATGCTTCCCCTACACAGACAGTGACAAACTAGGTGGTTTAACCAAGTACCTCTCTTTCTTCATCTTCTTTTGCTTCTTCTTCTGCTTCTTCGCCTTCTTCTTCCGCCTCTTGGACTCTTTTTCGGACTCCTCCGACTCGGAGGACGACTCTGAGGAGCTGTCTGAGGAGCTGGAGCTGCTGCTGGCTCCGGACGAGGCCTTCTCCTTCTTCTTCTTCTCGCCTGGCTTCACTGAAGAGAGAAGACATCAAGAGCATTGCTTTAGGAAAAAAAATAAACGTTGCAAAGCCAGAAGCGCATACTCTTTAAAACGGTGGTGTGAGATGTGGATTCCAAAAGTGTGCTCTGACCTCTTGTCTTAGGGATGAGCTCTCCGCAGTTCATAACCTTGACTTCAGAATATGGTTTACTGCTGGCGTCTGTCTTCTGCCTCTCCATGGTTTGGATGACCTCTTGGCCAGAAATCACTTGTCCGAAAACCACGTGGACTCTGAAATTACAAAGTTGTTTTCAGTAAACAGTCAAACTTATTTCATTTGCAATAAAAACAAAAACAAGGTTTCCTATATCAAATAAGAAGCACTTACCCATCCAGATGTGGTGATGGTTTGGTTGTTCTGTAGATTAAACACAACAAATGTTATTTGGAAATGAAGACGCTTGATTAATGACAGTCGTGTATTGTACAGTTCAAAAAGACATTCATATTGATAATTCTATACCATAACCATCATGAAAATATAATTAAACTGCAGCATTGCGCAGCCCAGAACATTGAAAAAATGTCAAGCCAGGTAGATGCTTACATAAAGAACTGAGATCCATTTGTGTCTTTGCCCCTGTTTGCCATGGAAAGCAGGTATTCCTTATTGTGTTTCATTGTAAAGCTCTCATCTAAAAAACAGGAAATAAAAATAAAAAAAGACACCATTAGAGGATGAATGGGGATTTTACATTGAATAATAGTTCACCCAAAAGGCTTGCCGTATTTACCTTCAAAGAAGCCACCGTAGATGGATTCACCCCCTCTTCCATTCCCTGTATTGGAATATGGAATGTTATGATGAGAATATCAAGGGAAGGAATGGTTAAACAGGAAAACTAAAAATTACAAATCAGACTATACATGCAATTGTGATTTGTTTACTTGCATTTCTAACTCCCAGCCAGATTTAACACCTTATAACACACACACACACACACACACACACACACACACACACACACACACACACACACACACACACACACACACACA
>JAOPUD010000090.1:2981866-2997114 GCA_027122715.1 Trisopterus minutus
TATACATAATTCATGAATGAAAAAAATCTAGAAATATACATTATATTGAATTCATTTGAAAATAATAAATATGAATCTATCATATCAATACATAATATCAGCACAGAACCCTCCCAACACCGATGCCTCCCACCTGATAGAGGTAGCACTGCAGGGGGGCGTCTTTGTCCTCCTCGTCCACAAACAGCCCCCCCAGCACGTACAGCTGGTTCCTCTTGGTCTTCAGGCACTCGTGGTTCCGGGGGATCTGCTCGGCCACCGCAGCCAGGAAGCACTCGTTCTCCACGCCGTCGTACGCCACGGCCACCGCGTCGTTGAGCATCAGCAGCAGGTCCTTGGTGTACATGCCCACACGCCGCTGGTCGCTGAGGAACCCGGGCAGAGCGCCCTCCTCCCCCTCCCCCCCCTCCGCCCCCTCCGGCTTCTTCAGCTCGGGGAGTTTCCCGCCGAAGGCTTCCTTGACGAGCCCGACCTTTTTGACGAGCTCTGCGTCTGCCTTTATGATGTCGTCCTTCGCCACCTTCTCCTGGAAGTACTTCTCCGGCAGCAGGCGGCAGCGTACGCAGTCGAAGGCCTCGCCCAGCGTCTTGGCGCGGCTCTCCTTGTCCTTGCGGACCCACCGCATCAGGGCCTCGAACACCGTCTCCTCCGCCTCCACGTTCAGGGCGTCCGCCCCGATGATGGCCAGCAGCTCGCGCAGCCCCAGCTCCA
Source organism: Trisopterus minutus (assembly GCA_027122715.1). NCBI lineage: Eukaryota > Metazoa > Chordata > Actinopteri > Gadiformes > Gadidae > Trisopterus > Trisopterus minutus. The sequence continues at coordinate 2,982,578 of JAOPUD010000090.1, forward strand.
GGAAGTCCTCCCGCGTCGCTATCGTCTCGAAGTGCGCCGCCACGCAGTCCCGGGCCGACACGGCCAGACGGGGCGAGTTGAGCAGCAGGGCCAGTCTGAACACCGCCAGGCAGTTCTTCTGGTCCAGCCTCTTCTGGAGGTAGTTCACGCACACGGTGAACACCGAGGGGATCTGCAGGCGGTTGGACACGGCCAGGATGTCCTGGACGTTCTCGTCGTTGATCTCGATGTCGGCAGAGTACATGTACTTGACGATCATCTCCATGGTGTTGGCGTCCACGTCCTCCAGGACCACCTCCTTCCCCCTGGGTTCCTCCTCGTTACCTTCCTCGGAGAAGAAGAGCTCCCGGAAGTAGGGGCTGCAGGCGGCCAGGATGAGCCGGTGGCAGGGGAAGCTCCGGTCGCCCACCTTCAGGGAGCAGTCCACAAACTTGTTCTCGTTCAGAAGCTCCTTCAAGCCGTCCTGGAGGAGGGTGCTCTGGAACATCCGGAGATCCTCTCGCAGGCCGTGGGGATCCATGTCCGAGGTGAGAGCAGTGGGATATGGGGGAAGCTGTGGGAGCCACGCTGTCCTGGCTGGTTGAAGAGACAGAGAACTATAGGCAGACACATTTAAAGCCCCCCTTCAGTTTGGCTGAGCCCCTCTAAAAATAGTCACCAGGCCAATCTGGGAAGAATTCAGTTTGGCCTGTGAGCGGCACACAGCTGTCATTAACCACAAACAGCAAGGGACTCAACTAGTCGCCCTAGTGATAAAGGACAACAATGTAACATGACTGCATAAAAATAACCTTCAGCAACCTATTTATTCATCGGCTGCACTTCACAGTTTGTGTTTGGTATTTGACCACGCTGTGTACTGTGGATGTGAATGTAGAGCGGTCCAATTGATGAGTCACAGACACGACTGAATACTGTCTCAGGCACGGATGATGGATGGAGTCATGTCTCAGGACAGCCGAGTCACTCACCACATTGAAGTGTGAGGAGATCCATTGAGAGGTTGCTGACAGCCCGGCAGATGGTCACCTGTCCTTGGCTGTTTGTAAGATACTGCTGTAGTGGTTTTGTATTTAGACTGTGATCAGTGTTTCCAGAGAAATGAAATGGCCAGTTTCAAATGAAGGAAAACATGTTTACCCGTAAATGGGACGGATAACCAATCAATCAATCAATCGTGAAGGTATATTGACTATGAGTTTAATTTGGTTTCTATTTTACAAATGGTCTATCGTATTCCCTTATTGGCCCTTGGATTGGCTACTGCCCCCAAATGTTTTTTTTGTTTTTACCAGTGACATCGAAATACAGCTGCAAATAGATTGACAGATTGATTGATTTTAATCTTGAAGTGCGTAATTTGTATGGTGAAAAAAAAACCACAATTCTATCATCCCTTAGGCAATTCATTTAATTGGTCATGAATCAAGTACGAAATATGCTTTTTAAAACTTAAAAACCTAATAAACACAACCACCAGATAAATACATTTAATTTAATAACTCCTACAGCCCTACAATACAAAACTAGCAGCTTCACAATCTGTGTATTAAGTATTTCCCCCTAATAAAAATAAATACAGCCTCAGACACCTAAGGTCTTTAGATCCTTATACACATACTTACAAAAGATACATATTTAAACTGGTATTGTCCAAAACTCCTTCAACTTCCCATAACCTCCCACAGTCCTTGGAGCGTGAATCCCTCCTTCAGCTTCTCAATGGCCAGCCCCAGCTCCTCAGAGAACATGGGCTCCCGGTCCAGTTGCTTTGGAAAGGTAATAAAACACACGACAGGTTAGATAGGGCCCTTAGGGAAGGACCCACACGCAATGTTAACACACGCTTTTTAGTGGATTCCTTAATGTGAGAATAATACCAGACTTTTACCTTGTTTCCATCAGCAAAGTAGGCCTACAAACAGAAGAGGGGTAAAACATTGGTTAGGTCCAGGAATATCATTGATTGGCGACATGCTATTGTGTGATGCAGTATGCACTAGGGAACATCCATCCATACATAACAGATATTAAGAGGATGATGACCTCATGAGTGACTGCCCATGTATTGCAGTGGGACCATACTAGCCACAACAAGAAGCTAGTAGGAAGCATCGATATAGATATATATATATCATACTGTTCGTCGTTAGTATTTCATACATAGTCAGTCAGAGTGTGTGCGTGCGTGTGTGTGTGTGGGGGGTGGGAAAGAGAGAGAGAATGACATCCTATCCTATAAATGTATTGTGGAAATGTAGGCGGAGCCACAACAAGATCCCCACCAGCCCTACGAGTCAACTGGTGTTTGTGAGGGGATTACGAACCCCAGGCCAGCACTCTCCAGGGAGGGAGGAGTGGGTTGAGGGGGATAGATGTGGTGGTAGTGGGGATAGATGTGGGGATAGATGTGGGGATAGATGTGGGGATAGATGTGGGGGATAGATGTGGTGGTAGTGGGGATAGACTCCCACTCACGGTGAAGGCGTCCGTCTGCTCGTCAGGCTCTATCTCCACGTCGTCGGGGAGCTGATCCACAGTCATCTCCTCCAGAGGCTGGGGCTGGAGGCCATGTTGGGGAGGGAACAGACAACACTGTCAATATCAGGGGGAGGGAGAGGGGGAGGGGGAGGGGGATGTATTAGTGCTGTATGTATTAGTGTTGGCCCACCTTCTCCTCCATTTCGTAGTCCACTCCAAAGATTGGGTTGGCCGAATAGACTTTATGGAGGGAGTTGATCTCCTTCACTGCGTCCTGAAGCTTGTCCATAGGGTCGATCTTGAACCCCAGCACATATCCACCGGTCTGGGACGAAGGAGCCGTGATTACTCAGATATGATCACATGGTCGTGTCGTAAGAAGGAAGATAAATTAATGATTCGCATGGAGATATTTACCTGCTGGGAGCTCTCAATCACCAGTGCCAAGCCAAACTTTGAGTCTCGTATTCGGATGGATCGCTTTGGGGAGAGAAGAACAAAGTATCCATAAACAAAAAAGGGTGTGTGTGTGTGTGTGTGTGTGTGTGTGTGTGTGAATGTGTGTTAATTAGGATAACATGAATGATAATAACTTCTCTGCATCAGGCGTACGTACGATCTGCAGATAGGGAATGCTGACGTTGAAGCTCTCGTTCATGTTGGCGTGCCAGACGATACGAACGTTAGTGATGAAGAACGTGCCGAGATTACCCTGAAAGACAAAGACAAACCCCATTCAATAAACCTGAAGGATCCACTGAACCTCATCACGACCCCCACGACTCAGAGAAGACAGTTCCCCCTCAGATATTAAAGGGGTGATGCCATGCCGACAGGTGTGAGTATGATTAGCCATTACAAGCCGTTGGAAAATCTGCCTTTTCCTGTGCCCTAGTGACATCACTAGTGGGTGTGTCCACCTAAATGTATGATGGAGAGATAAGGAAAGTTGACTGATCTATCCAGCATACATCTAGGTGGACACGCCCACTTGTGATGTCACTAGGGCAGAGGGAAAGGCCGATTTCTAAACGGAGCGTAATGGCCAATCACACTCACACCTGGTGGCATGATATCACGTCTTTAACGAGCAGCGTACCTGGTCACTGGATAGATTCCAAACGCCGTTGATTTTGTCGTACACTTGTTCCAGAGGGAGGAGGCGGAGCTGCTTGTTCTGGATGAGGGCGCCTCGCAGCTTCAGGTCCCGGTACATTTTGGACGTCTCATAGGCCCTAAACAATATATACGTGCGTTATACATCTGCACACTACGTGATGTACACAACCAACAGCGGATGAAGAAGGACGTGTTTGAATTCTGAATGTTGTTGTTGTTGTTTTTTTATGGTTAATGAACTGCATTTATACAGCGTTTTTCTAACCAATGGCCACTCAAAGCACACAATATTGCCTCACATTCACCAATTCATACACACTTTCACACACCGACGGCGGTGTCAATCATGCAAGGCGCCAGCTAGCTCGTCGGGAGCAGTCGGGGGGAGGTGTCTCGCTCAGGGACACCTCGACCCTAGGAGGAGCCGTGATCGAACTAGTAACCTTCCAGTTACCAGCCATCCAGCTCTACCTCCTGAGCCACATGCCGCCAATCGTCAGAATGTTTAAGTATGGATTGTCATGTCGTACCTGTGCACGGCGATGACCGAGGTGAACAGTCTGGGACTCCCAGGAACCACGTTTGTGAAGATGAACTCGAATCTGGTGTTGTTGGACTTGGTCAGGATATAGAGAGCCTCCGTTTGACCGCGCAGTTTCTGGAGAAACACAGCGAGGAGCGGCTTTTGAAACGGAACCTTTGCTCATAGATTTGGTTCAGAATGTAAGATCACAGTCCAACCCATTGGGTTTTACTGCTCATTTATGGTTACAAATTTGCCTCGTCCTGTTACAAACGTTGTTTACAATCATTAGACAGAGACAACACGAGGATGTACACACAACACAGGATCACTTACAGAGTTAGCTGTCCGTGTGGTGATGTTAATGATGGAGTTGTAACCCACAGCTATAAAAATAAACAAAATTAAAACACTTAGATTTACATGTATGTATGTATGTATGTACAGTATGTATGTATGTATGTATATATATATGTACAGTATATATGTATATATATATGTATACACTTAATGGACGACTTCATGAAGCTGCTTTACTCACACAAATTAACTCTGGGCAGAGCCAGAGAATGCCAAATGATCCTCAGGTTGGTAACCAGCAGTCGCCCTGCAGAGTAAATGGACATGATCAGAACCAAACTGGCACATTAAAGATGATATACTTTCAGACACTTATTTAGTGTCTTATGTAGGGTCTTATCTTCACCTCTGTCGCCGTTGTTTCCCTTGGTGTCCTCTATGGAGTCCAGACAGTCTATCAGCACCTCTCCTGGGCGGGTTTTCATCTGACTGGGAGGCAAATGCATTGATTTAGCAAGGATGAAATACAAATTCCTGTCCCAATGGTCTCTTAATCGATATACAGGTATCTCATTTAGCCAGTTAGAGACTTTATTGTATTGTTGCACGCTAAAGAATGGGTCCAACATGGGTCGTAATGCGTCTTACTGTGCAGTGATGTCGAATCGGACGTCTCTGTCCTCCCATAGTGCGTCTAAAACCGCCGCCATGATTCCGTGTATGAAGTTCAATTTTCTTGGATTACTGAAGCCTGGATTATCTGCTGCTGCTGCGCCCGTCGCCCTGGCAACACAAGGCAGCCCGGAAATACTGATTTATCCGAGCGCCACCCACTGATCGGAAGGAAAATTGACTCGCGTCGCGTTTCGTCGCCTGGTTCGGGATGCTCCAAATAAACGTTATTGGAGAAACAGAGGGCGGGACTTCCTGTTAGAGGGGTTTGTGGTTTAGCGCAGAGGCGAGGGAGGGACTTACGATAGAGGGAAATACGTTTCCGTTAAATGTTTTGGATATAATCAAATTTAACATTTATTTTTTCTACTTGTCTTTTTTTTGGTCTTCTTTTTGTCATGTTATTTTATTCTCGCTCCAAGGAATCAACTTGCGTACATAGCTAATTGGAAGTAAAATGCCGAAAATTGTGTTGAAGTAGACAGGATAACGCTACATTTCAGGATCCTCTCTCAGCATAGTTGATGGGAAAGTGCGTGTTTCGTTGGTTGTATTCATGAATATGAATTAATTAATTAAATAGTAACTATCGAATACACACAATTGGGTAAAAAAGGAAACAAATAGGAGTCGGAATTGTACAAATAACTGTTTTATTTTTAGTATGAATTTTCCCTTTTCACAGCAGTATAAATCCAGTGTGATAATGATTAGAAAAAAATAAGATTCCAGGATTTTAGACACAGACAGACATTTACATTCAATCTACTTTTTTTTAGCACTTAAACATTCTTCCAACTTTCATCATCAACAATCAAAGCTAATGCAATCTTATGCCCTAATTCTTTCAGAAGGGGAATTAACGCTTTACAAAAATATTCAGAGCATGTGTTACATTTGTTTCAACAGCGCATATCAAACCAAGACCGACTGTCTTGCTAGAAAACATAAATTCAGTCCATGTAGCAAGTGGCTCATTGATGAAGTTGATTCTTCTGAGGCAATAAACTAAATGCACTCCATCGAAAAAATATCATCATGTTTGCCTACTGATAAACTGGTAAACCATATTTGACTCCGATGTGGTTAACCCAATATTAATTTAGTGTATTGAAATGTGTCTGAAGTGACACCAGTAAAAACTCCTTCCACTGCAAGAAGAAATATCAATGAAAAGTCCACTTCATTCTGATTGGTTCCTGAAGGATCTCGGGTCTCGAGTCGACAGCTCGCTTCTCCTTAGCTTATCCAACTGAGGGAAACAACAAAGAGTAAGAGATTAACAAGACGGAAGCATAGCGGCGGCACAGACTGTGACGGTGACCTCAGGGGCGCTTGGTACCTATCCAGGAGACCACGCAGGTCTTCTTGCACTCCTCCTCTGTCTCGTGGCGGTTCTCGTTACCCCCGCAGCCTCCGTACCAGAACTGAGCGCAGGAGTTGGCCTGCTTGTCGTAGTACCACAGGATGGTGTAATCCCTGCAGGTGCCTTGGCTCAGGGGCAGGCTGCAGCTGGGGCTGATGGAGGTAGACACTGACAGAACCAACACAACGGGGTCACGGGTGGGATGTTGGTGGTGTCATGTGTCTACCTTGCTGTATGCACTATTGTACGTCCTGGCACTTAGTGTATGCACTGATTGTATGTTGTAAGTCCTGGCACTTAGTGTACACACTGATTGAATGTTTACGTCCTGGCACTTAATGTACCTGGCACCTAGCTATCTTCGTTGTATACGGGGAATGGGTTAACCTAGCGATTGTTAGTGTTTGGCACTTGGTTCTATGAACATCCTTACTGTACCAACAGTGATAAATTGTTGTTTCTCTTTCTCCTGACAAATGTACTTGATGTAAGTCGCTTTGGATTCGAGTGAATTTGAGCAAATAGTTTACCTGAGGTTGTGATTGTCTCCGGTTGGACCTGATTGGAGGAGAAGGTAGTGATGATGCCAGAAGTTGATTGAGAAGATGATGCCGATGATGATGATGGTAATGAAGATGATGATGATGACGATGATGATGACGGTAATGAAGATGATGACGACGAGAACAATGATGACGAAGATGACGACGACGATGAAGAGGACGATGGTGATGACACAATCGACGTAGAGGACAGGATGGTGTCCATGAGACGGGAGCTCTCCTTCACAGGCGACACGGAGGTTGTCTTGTTGACCACGGTCAGCGTTTTAACCCCGCGCACGTGGGTCTTAAAGTCCAGGTCCTCTCCGTCGTCCTCCTCCACCTTGTTTCAAACAGGAGAAATGTGCATGAGCAGAGAACATTTATGAAAAGTGACATGGTAAATGGACTGCATTTATACCGCGCTTTTCTTAACAGTGGCCATTCAAAGTGCCTCACATTCACCCATTCATGCACACGTTCACACACCGACGGCGGTGTCAGCCATGCAAGGCGACTAGCCAGCTCATCGGGAGCAGTTTGGGTGGGGTGTTTTGCTCAGGGAAACCTTGACACTCAGCTAGGAAGAGTTGGGGATCGAACTAGCAACCTTCCGGTTACCAGCCATCCCGCTGTACCTCCTGAGCCGCATGCTGCCCTACATTGGGCCCGCGACCTCCCAATTAAAAAATTCTGTGTTGACTTGGATTCTTTCTAACTGACCTTAGCTGGGAGGGGCCCGGCGTTGATTGGCAGGGCGAAAGTGTCTCCGCGGCTTCGGATCTGACTCAGGCTGTGGATGAGTCTCCTGTTCTCCAGCTCCTCCTCAGTGGTGATAAAGCCCCTGTTGTTAGACTCCGCCCCCCTGTCCCCATTGTTGCCGTGGCTGGTGCTTCCATGACTGCCATGGGCGGTATTCCCGTGGCTGGCGCTGGTGCTTCCATGACTGCCATGGGCGGTATTCCCGTGGCTGGTATGGGTGTGTGTGATGCGTTCCTCAATGTATCCATTCAGTACATTTCCATTGTTGCCATAACCATTATGGCCATTACCATTATGGCCGTTACCATTATGCCCGTTACTATTATGGCCATTCCCGTTGCCATTCCCGTTCCCATATCCGTTGGTCACGCGGTTGTAGATAAGTGCACCGGTTTCATCTTCACAGAACTGGCTGACCAGCTGAGACTCCAGCGCTGAAAAAAGACAGAAGAGAAGCCAAGGGGTTTTCAGAGTCATCGCAAATATACAAGAACGGCACTGTCACAGAATCTGGACTGACGCTTCCAAAGACCTCATTCAGACGCTCACCTGGCAGAGTGTTGAAGTCATCGATGAGGTACATGTGCTCCGTGTCGGGGTCCGAGGCGATGAGGTTCAGCTCCTGCAGGAAGTCGGCCTGGGTGGGGTCCGAGGAGTTGACGATCCCCAGTGCGTACATCTCGATGTTGGCGGCGTGCGCCTCGCGGACCGCCAGGTCCAGCTTCACCGGCTCGCGCCTGTCCGTCTGTCCGTCAGTGATGACGATGGCCACCTTGCGGACCCCGTTGCGGGCGCTGTAGAAGGCCTCCTGGGTGGCCTTGCGGATGGCGGTGCCGGTGTAGGTGCCCTCGCCCATGTAGGGCATCTTGCGGATGGCCTGCTTCACCTCCTGCTTGGTGGCGTGGCGCGCCAGGTGGAACTCCAGGTGCACGTCCAGGCTGTAGAGCACCATGCCGATGCGCGTGGCGTTGCGGCCCACCGTGGTGCGGTCCACCAGCCGCGCCACAAAGTCCTTGATGATCTCGAAGTTCTCTGGCCCGACGCTCTCGGAGCTGTCGATGACAAACACCAGCTCCATCGGCCGCTCCTTGCACTTGACCCCACAGCCTGAGGAACAGACACACACATATGGATAGCGTTGATTACCGTGGTGTACGATAGCACACGCATATGGTAAATGTAAACGGACTGCATTCATATATACTGCTTTTCTGACCAGTGGCCACTCAAAGCGATTTGCAATATTGCCTGACATTCACCCATTCATGCACACATTCATACACCGATGGCGGAGTCAGTCATGCAAGGCGACAGCCAGCTCGTCGGGAGCAGTTAAGGGTGAGGTGTCTTCGAGACACAACTCAACCCGCTCTACCTCCTGAGCCACATATATAGTTACCAGTTATATATTGATAACCAGGGCGTACGGTAACACACGTAAGTATCTGTTTAATATGGTTGCTTGATTTTGGTCCTCACCACATATTTCTTTGATCAGTTTTATGATGTCGTCTCTCTGAGAAACACAAGGAGGAGGGTTAGAGACGGGTCAGTAGGTCTACGGTCGCTAGACTGTAGTCGATGAGCGGTTCACAGTTCATACAAACTTACAGTGAGGCCTGCCAATCCCTTCTCCCCTTGCCTTCCCTAGGGGTTGAAAAAAATGTATTAGAACGATATAATTTCTTGCATGATAATAACAAGATGAAGCCTTCATCGTAAAAAATGACACTGAACAATTCAGCCCTAGACTTGAGCCTCTCATACTACTAACTTGTGGGCATACTATGGTATAAAGTGTTTATCATATTAATATTTATAGGAAGCATATCACATTTGACTTACAGACTCTCCGGGGATTCCATGGTCTCCCATTTCCCCCTTCACCCCCTTCAGCCCTCTCTCGCCTTGAGCTCCGCGGTCGCCCTGTCACAGGAGGACATCAGGGTCACAAGCAGCCCTCATCGGGTGCCACTGAAAGGGTTCCAGAACTCATGGAGGAACTCCTACCTTAGGGCCAGAATGCCCCTCCCCTGCGGTGCCTCTGGGCCCGGTCACACCCTGAGACCCCGGCTCACCCTGTAATCATACAGAACGGGCAAACAGTGAGCGGTGTCCAATCAAACCGATGCAACATATTAACGTCCAAGCAAAGATTGTGGATCACATCCTTGTCTGCTCTAAGGGTGATCAACAAGATGTTTGTTTAAATGGCGACCTATAATCCATGCGGGCGATATATACCTTTGGGCCTTGGATACCTTCCCCTGGAGGTCCAGATGGTCCTGAGGGTCCCGGTCTCCCAGTGAGGCCCTAAAGGATCAGACAGTTTGAATGTGCAGAGACCTTTACCCCCCATAGTACTGGTATTCACAATGTCCGGGTGTGTTGCTCTACAAAGTGTGTCTCCAAACTATGGTTAGAGGACGGATTTGTTTAACATGACGGTTGCTCTTACCGGGGCTCCCTGTAATCCTTCTCCTTGTTGGCCTGGTAAACCGGGCAGTCCCCTGAAGCCCATGTCTCCCTAGGGGACAGGAGACACATCAGTATCAACTGTACAGCAAGTATTCACTCACTCACTCACTCGCTCACACACACACACACACACACACGCACGCACGCACGCACACACTCACACTCACACTCACACTCACACTCACACTCACACACTCACACTCACACTCACACTCACACTCACACACATGGATACAGTGCTCTTATGGGTGTAAAATGACCACGTTAACGTTGAACCAACCTTGGGCCCTGGTACTCCTACGCCTTCAAGCCCCTGCTCTCCGCTCAAACCAGGCAAGCCGGGAGGACCCTGTGGAACATTAGATCATGCCATGACACCACGTTTCTTCATTGCCATGTTCCATGTCAGCGTTTTTGCATCACTGTTTGTGTGTTGTACCCACCATGGGGCCGGGGAAGCCCTCGCCTTTCGGACCCACGTAGCCGGGGAGACCTATGTGGCCGCGATCGCCCTGTCAACACAAAACCAGTGAGTACCGTCTCCTCAGGGTGCTCTGGGTGTCACAATGTCGGTTAGGAATGGTTCACACCAGAGGAAGAGAGACAGTCACAGGACAGAACTTACCTTTGGGCCGGGCAGCCCGTGTCCTGTCTCTCCCACCGGCCCGGAGGGACCAGAGGGACCGAGATCTCCCTGGAAGTGGCGTCCAAGAAAGGGGAAAACAATGTTACAGGAGGGTTCGGATGTGTTGGGATATGCAACCCGGTGAGTTGATGCATCGCTCTGGACTCGATCCAAGAGATCTGACACTGCAGGCCAGGGGTGTACCTGTCAGTTCCTGTGCCAAGTGACTGTGATATATGGTGTGTGTGTGTGTGTGTGTGTTTGTGTGTGTGTGCCTGACTGGTGTCTGTGTGTGTGTGTGTGTGTGTGTGTGTGTGTGTGTGTGTGTGTGTGTGTGTGTGTGTGTGTGTGTGTTTGCGTGCATGGGTGTATTAATGCATGTTTGTGTACGTGCGTGCATGCCTGTGTGTTTGTGTGTGTGTTACCTTGGGACCTGCTATGGACCGTCCCTGGGGCCCAGGAAGGCCCAGCCGGCCGGGGGTTCCCGGTTCTCCCTGGAAGACACAGAACCAACGTTTCTCTTAATGTTTACTAGGATGTTTTGATTGGAAAAATTGTAATTGTATCTCGTGGGTTAGGGTGAGCTGATGGTTGTCCTGGGTTTACCTTTGGCCCAGAAGGTCCTGTCATCCCGGGGGGTCCGTGTAGCCCTCTGATCCCTCTCTGACCCTGGTCACCCTTGGAGACGAAAACACAGAAAGCATGATTGAACTGAAACCCAGACCTGAATACAGGCACCATGGGCCTTAATCAGTTAGTGGCCCCCATCTCGTTTCTAAACTCCAGCAGGGTGGGGGAACGGCCTTCCTCTTTCAGTCCTCCTCCCAGCTCAAGTTTAGAACCAAGATGGCCGCCACAGGGTGAAAGAGGCCCATATGTTGTCAACGCTTGACAAACAAACCTTTTCTCCCTGAGTGCCGACTCCTGTAGCTCCCTCAGCACCTCTTAAGCCCGTTAAACCAGCCTCACCCTAGGGAGGATAGAGTCCAGACACAAAGAGCCAAGCTTTAAGACCTGCTGTCATCTGCTCGGCTTCTTAAACAGATCGTAGACATCAAGGAGATACTTTGAATTTTGTAAAAAATCTTCAAGAATTTAGTAAATAAAAATCATCAGATCAGATAGTAGCCAGTAAGCTGGTTCCTGGAGGGACAGGTGGGACTGACTCTGAGGGGTACTGTACCTTCTGCCCTGGAGCCCCGTCTTCTCCAGGAAGACCGGGCAGACCAGCCAGACCGCCGGAGCCAGGCTCTCCCTTGACACACGATGGGAGCAGTGCATGTGTGTTAGGGTGTTGCAAACAACAATTCTCCAAAGTCACACGTGAATGATAATGTTGTTGGGTGTTATCGGTGTGAGAAGATCAGCACGCGTACCTTTGTACCGGGCTCGCCAAAACCTCTCTCTCCTGTGGATCCCTGTTCTCCAGGGAAGCCTTGGTCTCCCTGGAAAATACATTCAGCAAACAAAACATTGATGTTGAGATTGGAAAAATCCTACAGAGACAGCTTTCTTTGTTGTTTATCTATCTGTAACAAATATAACATTTGATACCTACATCATTATAGGCTAGTGAAGAGAAGGCTTTCCACCTGTGGGTTTTTCATTACAAATACAAATATGCTGCTTACATGTTAATGTCATTTCCTACAGAAACATTTTATGGCACAACAGAACATCACTCCTGCGGCTCTGCTGAGCTGACTCAACAGAGTCCTCTAGTGGTGAGATCTGTTACTACCACCCACCTGTGTAGCAGACGGTGAGATCGACTGCTCACTTAAAGGTCCCATGACGTGCCACCAGGCGTGAGTGTGATTAGCCGTTACAAGCTGGTTTGATAATCTTGATCTTCTGACATCATCAAGTGGGCGTATCCCCACCTAGATGTGTGCTGGATAGATCAGTCTACCAGCCTACCCAGTGGACTGTAGCAAACGTTGCTCATCTATCCGTCACACATTTGGGTGGACACTTGTGATGTCAGAAGAGCCAGATTTTCAAAACGGGTTGTAACGACTAATCACACTCACACCTTGGGGCATGGGGGGGGGGGAACAGTGAGTGAGATGACGTTAATATGTGGGAGGGAATCGACTTAAGGAACTTTCCGGTATAAACCATATCATTTCGTTGAACCAATAGGCAGAGGGGACTGTGACACATTTACTATGCCCTCAGGAGCATCAAAGTGAAGGCTCGGTTTAGAGTATAACCCTAACCCCAATTTATAGACTCTCTGGAAGACGTGCTTCCTGGGTCACTTTTCACAAACCTTTGATCCGGGTAATCCTTCTCCCTGCTGGCCCCTGGCCCCTGGGGGACCTCGGGGCCCCTCCACACCCTGGAAATAACAAAGAGACTGGTGTTACTGGCAGTGGTTTATGTATGTTTAATGTTAGTGTGTGCAAAGTTCTAGTAACACGCGTATCCAGAGGGACTTACAGTGCAATTTATTGAGACTCATGTCATCTATATTAATTTTTGTGCAATATTCATCTTAGTGCAAAAAAGCGATTATTTTTTACTAGTGCAAGTACATTGTATTGTGTTCATTATTTATTTGTTCTTTTTATTTGTAGGGATTCCAATGTAACCTGGTTGTGGATGATTGCTCGGGAGGATTTTGTTGTTGTGTTACCCCATGTATTTTATTTATTCTTCATTTGGATATCTTTATTGATCAATACAGTATTTCTATTCTATTATTACAACAGGTTGGCACCTTGCTCACAGCAGGAGGCTGTGAGCAAGGTACACTTCGGGGGAAGTGTAAATCGGGATTTGAACACAGAACCTTTTGGCTGGGAGGTCAGACACCCTTGCCACCCGACTGTGTGTCGCAAATAGATGTTAACATCATGCTCACCTTCTCTCCCTGAATGCCCACTCCGGCCAATCCAAGCGGTCCTGTTGAACCAGGAGATCCAATTTCTCCCTGGGGGGCAAAGCATCAGTCATCAGTCAGATGAATGAGGCGAGAATGGCGGGAAGACGGGTGTGGCGGGTGTTCCTAGCTCATAAGCTAGGCTTAACGTCTAGGACTATACGATGCGTAGAGTCCTATGTTAATGGATGGTTAGTTTACTATCATCATCAACAAAGAGCTACAATCTTTACAATCATAACATGACATTTGTGAAACTGATCATTTCCTCACACTGCGAGGAAACTATGACTCTGGAAATGTTTTTCTTGCCCTTTATATTTAATAACACAACGACACCAAGTCCTGCCCTAAAGGTTCCACGGTTCTCAGACGAGTCAGGGCTCGTCTCCCCTTGGTGCCTTAATGAAACCAGAGCGGGCAGACACACACACAGGGGTGTTTATGTGGAACGCATTCATCACCTGACGTATTTACTGCCTTACCTTCTCCCCTTTGATCCCCATACCCGTCTGTCCCCTGGTCCCCCGAGGGCCCCCCAGGCCCCGGTCCCCCTGTGGAACAAAGCAGACCCCCGGTGAGCCGTCTGTGTCTGTCGCACACACATAGAGCCACTTACCACTGGTCCCGGCCAGCTCCACCCGATAGGCAGAGCAGCGAGTCACAGCCTGTTGCAAGATATAGAGTATCCTATAGCAACTGTGCGTAAAGTGTGTGTGTGTGTGTGTGTGTGTGTGTGTGTGTGTGTGTGTGTGTGTGTGTGTGTGTGTGTGTGTGTGTGT
>JAOPUD010000090.1:3003192-3018292 GCA_027122715.1 Trisopterus minutus
GTGTGTGTGTGTGTGTGTGTGTGTGTGTGTGTGTGTGTGTGTGTGTGTGTGTGTGTGTGTGTGTGTGTGATTGTGCGGCTTGTGCATGTGTTTATGCATTCACGTATGTGTGTGTGTATCTCTGCTGGTGTATGTGTGTTTGAGCAATGTTTTTCATCAGGGATTGAGGGGAGGAGGGGGAGGAGAAGGTAGAAGGAGAGGTGGAGGAGAAGGAGGTGGAGGAGGAGGAGGAGGAGGAGGAGGAGGAGGAGGTGGACATGAGGGATCTTGTCGCCTGGGTCAGGGGGTCATAGTTCTCTGCAGCACCTGGACAGCGTGTGGTGGTCCACCAGTAACCACTGGTCTGTGATCATTAAACTAATGGGACCACTCCGTCTGCAGCTAAGAATGTGTGGAATCCCTCTGAGGTGGAAGCACCTGGTTAACAGCCAGGTAGCCATATGCTAGCACAGGATGGAGACACTCACTGACCTGACCAATAAGATGCTGACTACCTGCCAGTCAGATGGTGTTGTATCGGTGTCATGCGCTTTACATGCATGGCACCAAGACTTCTGAGCAGCATTATAAGTCTTCTTGTTCATTTTTGTGTATTCGTCAGATGAAGGGTCAGGGATAAAGGATGATAACTCAACCAGGAGCAGCTTGGATGGATGGTTTTACAGAATAAGAAGCATCCCACAATCGCCTCAACGTTCAACTCTTGACCATTCCTCTGCTCTCCATCCCTTGTGTGCCTGACCCCAGAAGTGTGTGTTTCTGCAGGTCAAAGTTCAGGTTTTATGAGGAGTCACACCAGATCCAAATGTCATCCCTCTGGTTTCCGTGGATTCCATATCAGGATAAGGAAATGCAATTACCGAGTCGGAACAAATATGGCTTCCTGGGGATCTATGTGTGTCTACTACCAGAATGTGCGTGTTAGGAGGACCCACTTTGAAGTCGCTTTGTGTCTAACAGATTTACGCCTGCGAGCTATGGTGGTGGGCTCACAATTATCCTGATTGTTCAGACAGAAGGTTACCATTCCTGGGGTATCAGAGTCTTCCCACATCACAAAATGTCAGGAATAAACACACTTTGACAGGCCCTCTGGAGCTGAGTGCTGAGAGTGTGTATCTGTGTGCTTGTGTGTGAGTGTTCTTGTGTGTCTGTACATATATGTGTGTGTGTGTGTGTGTGTGTGTGTGTGTGTGTGCATGCTTACGTGCGTGCGTGCGTGCGTGCATGGGTGAGTGCATGCCTGCCTGCCTGTGTGTGTGTATGTGTGTGGGTGTGGGTGTGTGTGTGTGTGTGTGTGTGTGTGTGTGTGGGCACCTACCGCAGGGCCTGCCGGTCCTCTCTCTCCTTTGTCACAAGCACACGTCTGCGCTAGAGGGCACTTCACAGAACACACGGTGTGAGCTTCAGGCAGCAGCACATGGATATGCAGCGTATTGGTACATGACTAAACATCAGTATACGCATATCACCGTGTACACATATCGGTTTGAGTGTAGAACTACTCACCCCTTCATTGGCCAACTCCGTCTGTGGAAGACAACAAACACATTAAATTAGATGAACAACACGCTTTTCTTTTGTCAATGATAACGATTTTATTGTTAACGATTTTATTGTCATTGATTGTGAAAAAACGTATTTAGAGAAACCATGCACAGAACATGTCATTTAAGAGACTTCTGATCTCAGCTGGGAACACATGATATCATAACCCACATTGTCTTGATAAGTGTTTACGGAGAAATTCTTTGATTGACTGACACCGAAACAACGTCTTAAGAATGCTAACCAGACACAGAAACAAGTAGTGGATCATGGATTGAGAGCTGAACCTTTCAACTGTGAGGAATGTGACAGGAGGCCTCCTGGTAATCCCCCCCAAACACGACAGCATTCATCTGACTGAATATTGACCAAATCCCTGAGCAGGCCCACATCTGCCCTCACAGCCCACCGAGAGGCAGACGTCTAGCCCCCGTCTCTACACAACAGAAGACCTCCGACACACACTCCTAATCTCCGGCTGTCATGGACCTTCTCGCGCTTGTATCTACACGACATGGCCTCCATTCCGTCTCTGCCCAAAAATGTGACCACGCCCATTCACAGGTAAACTCAGAACACGTGGAACATACTAAACGCACAAATCACACCTTTTATACACAATGAATCCTCAGCAGTTTTAAATGGTAAATGGCAAATGGACTGCAGTTATAAAGTGCTTTTTGAAACCAGCCGCCACTCAAAGCACTTTGCAATATTGCCTGACATTCATACATTCACACACACCCGACGGCAGTGTCAGCCATGCAAGGCGACAGCCAGCTCATCGGGAGCAGTCGACACTCTAGAGACTAGGAGGAGCCGGGGAATCGAACTAGCAACCTTCCGGTTACCAGCCAACCCAGCTGTACCTCCTGAGCCACATGCCGCCGGCCCCCCCGTGACCCAGCGGCGGTTAAGCCGTACTTACGATCACTTGGAGGACTTTGTCCATGATGTCGGCGTCCTGCAGGTTGTGGAGGTACCGGGACACCGGGGCGCTGGCCAGCAGCCGGAGCTGGGCCACGTTGGCGGGCTCGTTGGCCGTGCGCGTGATGCCCAGCGTGAAGAAGCGGACGCCCTGGTTCTTGGCGTCGGCCACGGCCGAGAAGATGTCGGGGTTCCGGGGGTGGGAGAAACCGTCGGTGAGCAGCATGGCCACCTTGATGCTGCCCTTGGCGCTGGACTCCTCCAGGTAGACCTTGGTCATGTTGGTGATGGCGTAGGTGGTGTAGGTGCCGTGGCCGATGTAGCCGATGGGGGTGATGCGGGCCCGGAAGTCCGCCGCGCCGCGCCACTGCTTGAAGGTCTGCTCGGTGATGACGTGGCTGCTGTACTGCAGCAGCGCCACCCGGGTGCTGAGCGAGCGGCCTGTCTGCAGCCGCAGGCCCTGCAGCCGGTCCACCACGTCCATGGCGAAGCTCTTCTCCTGCTCGTGGTTCTCCTTGGCGCTCTCCGAGCTGTCCAGCAGGAAGGAGAGCTCCAGGCCGCAGTCCTCGTCCACCGCCGCTGTGGGTGGGCGGGCGTTGGGGTGGGGTTGAGTGAGTGAGTGAGAGAGTGAGTGAGTGAGTGAGTGAGTGAGTGAGTGAGTGAGTGTGTGTGTGCATGTGTGTATATGTGGGTGTGCATGTGTGTATATGTGTGTGTGTGTGTCGGTGTGTTGGTTTATCGGTGTGTCGATGTGGGTGTGTGTGTGTGAGTGAGTGGGTAGGTGGGTGTGTGTTGGGGTGTTTGTTGTGTATGGGTGCATATGTGTGTGTTGTTTGATGCAGGGAGAACATCATTGTTAGGACATTGTATGGTTTTGGCTCAGCAATTGGCCAATAGAGACTGATATCCTGTTTTGATTCAGTAGGTCATTAACATCTATGCTCCGCCAAAGCCAACAGACATCATTTTGGGGGAATCATAGACTGAACTTCTACAAAAGCATGGAGCTGATCCTCTACACTAAGGTGATGGAAGCTGATGTTTACATTGACTGTGTAACTAAAAAGGTCTGATTCATTCTGATATCTTCCTACCTTCTCCATCATGAAGACTCTTTGAGTGCAAGACGTCTTTGGATTGCCGCTTCACTTTTCTGTCTTCAAAATATTCTTGGGCCAAAGCACTTGTCAATGCCAATAGGAGCACTGCCCATGTCCCCGTGTGGACCATCATGACTCCCACTGCAGGAAAATCAACAAACCACAAAAGAAAAGAGAGAATGGATCAGATTCCCCATGCAACCAGAGGAACATGTTTATCTTATCTTAACAGTTTGCTTAAATATAAGGTTCCACGTGATGAAGATGAAATACATTCAGTGAAAATAACACTTGCACTCACCGTTCAAAAATCTGCTGAAAACTCTGTAAACCTCTCCACCCTACTCTGATCCGAGATCAGAATGCTGACATCTGAGCCGTAACCATGTGTATAGAGCAGCAGTGGTGGGTGACTGGCAGGCTGAAGTCAGCTCATTGGTTCCTCTGCAGAAGAAGCAGCAGCAGCAGTAGCCAGCCCAGGGTGTGGAGAGAGAGTGTCCCCAGAGCCGGGCCCTCCTACCCCTTTATACGTGAGGAGGCACCCAGGGGGCCTGGCCCGGGCCCCTGCTCCAGCCCTGGGCGACGGAAGGGGGCTGGTGTTGATTTACAACTGAGATGTGGGTTGATTTGTGTCCCGTAACATTTCGACAGGCGATGAATAATACAACAGGTCAACTCAGAGCAGCTCAATGAAAGTCAATGTAGTAGTAGTAGTACAACGAATTTCTCCTACGGGGGATTAATAAAGTTGTATCGGATCGAATCGTTGTGATGTTGCAATGTTTTTGAATTATTATTTACTTCATCATCTGTTGCACTGATTGTCCTGTTATGTCATGTCATCACTGTCCTTGTACTTTTGCACTATATTTGTTAAAAACACACACCGGAACGTTGAGACTAATTCCTATTATTCTGCATAAATGGCAATAAAAAAGAATCCTAATCCTAATCCTAATATGTTCCGTGGCAGAAAAGTGGTCACGTTTTATATTAAAGGACATTGAGAGGCATGCATTGTGCTCAGTGCTTGATGAATTATGATTATTTCACCTTACTTTTATGATCTGCGCTTTGACAGGTGTCAAAGCTAGCTGTCTAATCAGGCGCAGTAAAACAAGTAACGCTAATTCAGCGATGGATATAAAGCTAATGTATTGGTTCTACTAGAACTACCACTGTTATTACTACTACTATCAACCGTGACTATAAGCTACATACAAAATACTATTCAGAGTTAATACTTCAAAAGAAAGGGTGTGACCTATAAATTACTTTAATGTCATAGAATAGAATCCTAGAATCCTTCTAAACTACGTGTAAACTGTTTTTTTTAGGGATTTTCTTTTTTCCGGATCCTTTTTAGGGATTTGGGTATTTAGGCTGCTTGACCCCTTACAGGGGTCGTGTTCATTTAGATACCTTGAGTCTCCTCTGGCCTTAGGACATAAATGACCAACAAGATGATACGGTGGTGAAAGAATTCTCAGGTAACAGGAAGAATGATGAGGCTTTGACAGGCTTTCCTAGAGGGTATGACGCGTGAGTCTTATTAGAGGGTTTATGGAGATAAATCAAAGAACTCTAGACAGTTCCTTCAGTGATGGGAACAGAAATATTTTGATATTATATATGAGGGCAGGCGGTTATTTTATATATTAATTCATTTGAATATCACTTTAATAAGAAAAGCCTGGTAAATTTTCCTTGATAAATATTCAACAAATTAAAGATGTCTCTTCCAACAATGAAAATCTCAAAACGGCTATTCCCAGCTTGCAGTAAAGAATATAAAAAGAACAAACCTATGATGTTATGCTTTGGCAGCTTCTGCAGGTGAGGGCAAATCTACTCCGTTGGCTAATTGTTTTAAAGCTTGGTATATGGTGAGGAAGAAGGCACTCTCCACAGCTGCGTCTCACAGCTTTCCTTTCCAAGAAATTGCAAGAGGCATCAATAAATGGCGAGCCATTGACAAGAATGGCTAAAAATTCATATTGACAAGAAATTTGACCAGAGAGTTGTATTGTTTCCATCCAATGTGTGTATTTTATTAATGCATAAATAGTTTCTTATGAACAGGAATTTGGTCCGAGGCCCTTGCTCTAAAAACCAATAAAAAGGAAAGTAAATAAGTAGGTGCTCTGCCAAGAAGTAAGTGATGCAGTCAAAGGTCCAAGACAAGGTGACCTCTGACCCTGCTGGCGCTGCTGGTGCAGGCCGGGGCCGGTCCTGCAGAGACTGGTTTGGGTTCGGTGGGGTGGGGGACCCTCGATATTTCAGAACCTCGGGGCTAACAGCCACTTAGAGGAGACTCTCTGACACAAAGGAATTTTGTAATGACTGATGGCCGAGCCAGACCCCACAATGATGACCTTTAATGCCGTCTTCAAATCACATTAAAGGTAGGGTAGACAATTTGGAAGAAACAGACAGAATGAGCCACATTCCTTCTGGAACCCTCCGAAGCCACTCACTCACCAAAACACATAACCAGCTGGCTAGCTTCACGATAGGTCAGCCTGACCTGTGGAGACTCTCTGGTCATGTGCGATGAGTGCACGGGCTGAGTGCACAGGCAGAGTGTGTTCAGGTGTCAGGGATGATAGGTAAACATGCAGGTAGGCCATCCCATCATTTCATTCAGGCCAAATGAAATGATTGGACGGCTTATGACAGACCTGCAACAGCCCCGATTTTTTTATTTTGATTGTCACAGCATTCGATTTATTGATAGCTATCGGGATAAAAAGAGAATTATAACAAATATGACGAAAAATTCATCTTAAATAAACCCTATACTTTTGAAATAATGGCCTTGGTTGCTGTCCCGTAGCAAATCCTAAGTCAAAATGTAACAGACTGCTTGATCTGTTGGATCCGCTTTTGGAATGCAAAAATATATTTTCTAAGCATATTGCCTAATACATTATCAAGCATTACAAGTCTTTATAAGGTAGTTCATGTTGCAAATAATAATACATATACATATATTTGGATAATATTTAGACTGAAACAACCGATAATCTAGAGTATAATACTGAGTCTGCCTCCTTATAATTTACCTTTTTGCTGAGTTTATGCATGACAAGGTCAAAATAATTGGTATTTTAGTGGCACAAAATGTATATGGTCATCTTCCGCCCTCTATCGGCGACTGGAAGGAGAACACAATAAGCTGCGCAGGCGCTGTCCCAGCTCTGCACAGTACAACACAGTAGACGGTCGTTCCATTCAAGACCTTCAGCCATCTTAAACATGTTGGGTGCTGTGGGACGCTGCTGCACAGGGGCCCTGCGGGCTTTCAACCCCCAGGTCAACACCCTCAAACACCTCACGGGCAGAAATGCCACCCTTTATTCACGTAAGTAATCGAATATTTAAGTTAGAGGGATGTCAGAGTTAGTGAAGACCGATTCCGGGGACTTGACATTGGCAGCTGCGGCGGCTGCACGCCGGGCTATAGGCCTCGACAACCTTTCACCGTCTCATTCATCTGCGACTTCGGCCGTATTTTGTGTAAAGCATTCGTGTTTAAACGTGGATGAAAGTCCATTAGTATGTCTCCTTTTTGCATTATCAGGTTCCTGCGTTTAAGGTTTATTTCAGACGTCCTCCTCGGTGACCTCAGTAACTTTAGCTGTTAGCTAAGCGCGACTTGTCAATATTCGGCACGCAAATGGCTCAACCACGCGTCAAGGTCTGCTCAGTTTGAGCCTACAGTGACACCGTCTCTTTATATTTAACTGTATTTTTTTGACAAATCCGTTTAATGTATCCAAATTCGGGTCCCCCTTTTGTATATGATTTGATTTAAATGAGGTATACTCCGATTAAACCCTGAGACCAGACGCAGCAGTTTCCCTGAATTTTGAACCGAATAATCAGACCCTCCGACTCTTGCCCTTCACAGAGAGGAGCTATGTGGCCCCTGCTGCCGCGTCCATCATCGCCAACGGTCGCATCGTTGCCGTCATCGGCGCTGTGGTGGATGTCCAGTTCGACGAAGGCCTGCCCCCCATCCTGAACGCCCTGGAAGTGGCCGGCCGAGAGAGCAGGCTGGTTCTGGAGGTGGCCCAGCATCTTGGTGGGTTGTTTGTTAAGATTTAGTCAGTTCAAGGTTACTCCTTAACTGTTAACTCCTAGGCTCACCGGTTCCAGAGAATGACGTGCGTTTCTTGTTTTCAAAGGGGAGAACACAGTCCGCACCATCGCCATGGACGGTACCGAGGGTCTGGTCCGCGGGCAGAGGGTCCTGGACACCGGCGCTCCCATCAGGATCCCCGTTGGCCCCGAGACCTTGGGCAGGATCATGAATGTCATCGGAGAGCCCATTGATGAGAGGGGTCCCATCAGCACCAAGCAGTGAGTACATTCAGATGGAAGTTATTTAGCAGACGCTTTTATCCAAAGCGACTTACAATAAGTAGGTTTGTCAGACGATAGAGAAACAATTTATTGCTGTCGGTACAGTAAAGATGTTCATAGAACCAAGTGCCAAGCACTAATCGCTAGGTTAACCCATTCCCTCTATACAACAAAGATGGCTAGGATAAGGTGCTGCACGATGCCAAGTACAATTTTTAAGTGCCAGAACGTACAACATGGAACATAGCCACTTTATAATTTACAATTGACACTTAAATAATCAATAATTTATATTGTTAATACCGTCTGTTTTGTTTGCCCTGTTTATTGTTGTTTGTTCTGTTTGTCTTGTCCTTACTTAAGCATTTACATTAGCATCTATTGCATTGTATTTTTAACCAGTGTTTTTCCACTGCTGCTGGGCGTTTGAAACAAAAAATTTCTCCTATGGGGGATTAATATAGTTGTAATCTAATCATACTAAAGTAGAGGTTTCTTACCGAGCCGGTGCATTGCAGTGGAAGGAACTGCACTTTGTTTTGCCTAGGTTCGTATTTATGAGTGTCTTTGCCCTGCAGGACCGCCCCTATCCACGCTGAGGCCCCAGAGTTCACAGACATGAGTGTGGAGCAGGAGATCCTGGTGACTGGCATCAAGGTTGTGGATCTGCTGGCTCCCTACGCCAAGGGGGGCAAGATCGGTCAGTGGGATGTTACTTATACTTACTGATACTTGATCCTGATTGGTCGATATTGTCACATGGGTGTGCAACGGGACACCTTTTGCCTTTTTAACGGTTCTGAATCAATGCACTACAGATCCAATGTTAACAATCACAGTCCAATACAACTATCCACCTGTTGATGTCTCCTTGACGACACAAACGATATGCCAAATGTGCCAGGGGCAATATTTTTATTTGAGTTCTATTAAAGTTACAGATTGAAGTAATAAATATCTTAACACAGTTGGTCATGGTGGTAGACGTGGAATATACCACTTTGGGGGTGGTGATGCAGCAAAGTTGAGGTTGCTGGCAATCGTCGGCAGGAACCCCCCCCCACACCCTCCGCCTGTCGTCATTCTCTTCATTCATTACATAATATTTGTTTAATCCTTAATGTCTACAACTCATCTGCGTTGTTTGCCGTCTCCTCAGGTCTGTTCGGTGGTGCCGGTGTGGGTAAGACTGTGTTGATCATGGAGCTGATCAACAACGTGGCCAAGGCCCACGGTGGTTACTCTGTCTTCGCTGGTGTGGGAGAGCGTACCCGTGAGGGCAACGACTTGTACCACGAGATGATTGAGTCTGGAGTCATCAACCTCAAGGACGACACCTCCAAGGTGAAGCCCTTTGTCCTCCCGTAACGTCATTCTCCTTGGGGTGACCCTGTGGGGCTCTCGTTAATGTGAACGCCAGACGGTGACGCGGTGTGTTCCGGTGTTTCCAGGTGGCCCTAGTGTACGGTCAGATGAACGAGCCCCCAGGTGCCCGTGCCCGAGTGGCCCTCACCGGTCTGTCCGTGGCAGAGTACTTCCGTGACCAGGAGGGTCAGGACGTGCTCCTCTTCATCGACAACATCTTCAGGTTCACCCAGGCCGGGTCAGAGGTCAGCATCGACTCACACGGCACATTGTACTTACTTGATTGCTCCATTTGAAGGGGAAGACATTATGGTTTCGCCAACTGTGAGACTGAAGGCTCCCATGTCTCTCTGTACTCAAGGTGTCCGCCCTTCTGGGTCGCATCCCCTCCGCTGTGGGGTACCAGCCCACCCTGGCCACAGACATGGGAACCATGCAGGAGAGAATCACCACCACCAAGAAGGGCTCCATCACCTCGGTCCAGGTAAAGCTCATTTTTAAAAACATTCTGGTGTTCTCGGTTAGTCTTGGTTAGTGGCTTAGATTCTGTTGGTTAATTCTTGACATCATACAGAAGGGGCAACTATTCCGACGACAGTTATAGCTAAGGGCTAGCTTATCGAGCCCTAATGGGAAAACGTACATGGTGTTGATTTTGAAGTTCAAGACAACTAATTAACGTATCATGTGATGTCTACCCAGGCCATCTATGTCCCCGCTGACGACTTGACAGATCCCGCCCCAGCCACCACCTTCGCTCACTTGGACGCCACCACTGTGCTGTCCCGTGCTATCGCTGAGCTGGGTATCTACCCCGCCGTGGACCCCCTGGACTCCACCTCCCGTATCATGGACCCCAACATTGTCGGAGGTGAACATTACGACGTCGCTCGTGGTGTGCAGAAGATCCTCCAGGTTTGTCCCTAAATATTTACTACCTATTCTACCTAGTCCCTACATCTATATTGCCTAGTGCCTACATATATTCTACCTTGTCCTTAAACCTGGTTTGATCCCTGCTGCATGCCTCTATTTACTCCTTGATGACATGAATCTGTGTTTACTGCAAGCTGCCCTAGATAAGGCGTCTGCTAAATGACCCGGCCTACTGTTCTACACGGGCCATCTGTAATCTCCCCAACCTTCTCTCTTTCAGGATTACAAGTCTCTGCAGGACATCATCGCCATCCTGGGAATGGATGAGTTGTCTGAGGAGGACAAGTTGACTGTAGCACGCGCTCGCAAGATCCAGCGTTTCCTGTCCCAGCCATTCCAGGTCGCAGAGGTCTTCACCGGCCACGCGGGCAAGCTGGTGCCCCTGAAGGAGACCATCAAAGGCTTCCAGGCCATTCTTGACGGTAAGACCCATGGGGATCACCACTGGGCTTTAGTTATTTACTTTGTCGGGGACCATGTACAAAATGGCTAGAATATAATGCGTGAAAATCGTGTTCTACTACATCGTCTGTTTGAATTTGATTACTAGTCCAGCCCTATATGAATGGGTGTTATTTTTTTGTAGATGTATTCATGGTTTCCTTTGTTCCCCAGGCGAGTACGACGCTCTCCCAGAGCAGGCGTTCTACATGGTGGGAGCCA
Source organism: Trisopterus minutus (assembly GCA_027122715.1). Taxonomy (NCBI): domain Eukaryota; kingdom Metazoa; phylum Chordata; class Actinopteri; order Gadiformes; family Gadidae; genus Trisopterus; species Trisopterus minutus. Next base: position 3,014,100 of record JAOPUD010000090.1, read on the forward strand.
TTGAGGAGGTGATCGAGAAGGCAGCGAGATTGGAAAAGGAGCACGGGTCCTAAAGCGTGGGCTCCTATTTGTACAGTTCTCTATGATGTGTCTGAAACATCTTGTCCTCAAGAAAATGTTAAAAGTTGTCGAAGGAATAAAGAAACAATATATTGTATCTTTGGTCTTTTTTATTTTTATTTTTCCCATATTTAAATGTTTAGTTGCAACGAACAAAGATTTTCGTTAATGCCGATCGGTGGCATTATTGCTGAAGCCTCGTTGTTCAACCAAACATGGTGCGAAGCTTTGCATTTAGCTCTTTTTCCTGGGTGAGTAGGTAGGAACTGTGTTCTTTGTAGGCTTCAAAGTCCTATGGAATAATCACACACAATGCATTCAAGGCTTTACAATATTTTTCCTTGACAAAACAGTAAAGTTGTTCTGTTGTAACCAACCTCTCTGGCCTTCTTGTTTTTCTTCACTGCTTCATCAAGAGCACTTTGGAGATTCATAACCTTCACGTTAACATTGACTGCTTCTGCTTCCTGCTTGAACCTGAAGCAGAGGTGCCCATAGTATAAGATGGTCTCAATTATAATTAAGAATTTGCCACAAACTCGGTTTATCCATTTGTTTGGTCTTTGATCACCAACAAAACAATCTGAGTACAAATATCAACTACCTGTTCTCAGCTCTGGCCTTCACTTTTTCCACTTCTTCCATTTTAATCTCCAACTGCTGAAGTTTCTCTTGCTTTTCCTGCAATATGAAATGGAAAAAATAGCATAGGGCTGAATTCTGACACCTGCAGATAGGAGGGACACACAGCACAAGAGTCACGTCATTAATTCAGGGACTGAAAAAGGTCAGACGGCCTATCTGCGGGCAGGAGTAAAGCGTTCCATGTGTGAATACAAGTGATATAGGTCTAGGATATAGCGTAATATGAATGACCATTATGTGATCACAGGCAATACTAGAGGCTTGTTTCTGATTAGTTTGTCTATTATCCTTGTTTGAACTTATTTTTGGAAACTCAACTGTTTACATTGTTTAAGGATGGGTTAAATATAAAATAGAGAAATTATCTTTTACCTTTTGCAATTATCCTATTTTATATTTTAGTTATTTGAAAGAGGCTTATTGACTTGGATTCAATGGTAGAGTGGAACCCAGTCAATATGATCACACACAAACACACACACACACACACACACACACACACACATTTTCTCTCACACACACCTACACCTTAGATGACCGTTGTGTGATTTACCAAATCGAAGTGTTTTGACCAATACCGCAAAATAATAATACAATATAATTGTGTTCATCATTAGCCTCTCATGCTCTATAACAGTCGAGCGTATTTGCCCGTTCTGACGGTTCGATCCAGATTAAAGCAGCTCTATACAAATATAAACTGGGCGGTACAGCTTTAACAAGCTGCGCCCGCTCTCGCACTGGGCAATTAGTTTTCGGTACGAGACCACGCATGGAACAAATTTCATCCCACCTGTACGACTTTTCCTCTTTCGACCGACAGATTTATGAAGATGTCCTTTTCTAAACAGAGGGTGTTAATCGTCTGTGTCATTTCCTTCTCCATCAAAGCACGTCCATCTCCTGCCTCTTGTAGCTGGTGCTTCAGATCTGACCAAACAGGGTGCAATTTAAAAAATAATATATTATACAATAATGATAAATGGTTATTGAAGAAGTCCATACCCACCTTTACACATATCCTCTGCTGCTTTAAGGCTGTCCTGGGTGTCATGAAGTCTTTTTAACTGTGCGGCTTCCTGCCATTGGGTAAGGGATTTCTGTTTTAACATCTTTGCCTTCCATTCAGCATCTTTGTCCCTTAAAACGTGAAGAAAAGTGTTTAGGTGACCTGCACATGCATCTACAGAACCTACGGAACCACCTATTAAACAGAGGACGTGTTTTATGAAAGCGATGCACTCACCCTAAGTATTTTCCCATATCTTTGAGTTTCTTTTCATTCAGGTCAACATCTTGTCGCAGTTGACCTATTAGAGTCTCTTGATCTCGCATTTTCTGTGAAAAGAGCGCCTCATTCTCTGCCCTTAAAAGTTTGTTTTCCTCTAAAAGCTGCAAGTTGTGTCTTTTATAGTCATCTTTGAACACGATAATCCCTTGATGGTTCACGAATAGGTCGTTAAACCTCTTCTCCAACAGCCTGGCCTTCCCTCTCTCCGAGTCCAGCTCTTTCTGTCCGGCTGCCACTCGAGCCTCCAGCTCACCGTTTACCTTCTGCAGCGCCTGGCAGCGGAGACGCGCCTGGTCGGACCGCTGCTTTAACACACCGATCAGCCCGGACTGCTCTTCCACCCGGGCCCGCAGTGTCACCACCTCGGTCTGATCCTCCGGCCGGGACCGCAGCGGCCCCACCTCGGTCTGGTCCTCCACCCGGGCCGGCAGCGGCCCCACCTCGGTCTGCTCCTCTGGGGAAGGACTCCCAGGTCTGCCCAAACACTTGTGCATATCATCCATGTCCTGTGTAAGAATTATTACTAAATCAATCAATCAATGATAAGAAAAAATGTGGCAATTTTCCCGTGTATCGATGCAATGCAATCTAACATTGCTACCATTTATGAAGCGAGATTGGAAAAATCACATAAGTCATTATTTAGGTCTTCAGATACATTTCCTCACTTTCTGAGAGAAAAAAATATTGATTTTGATTGTCTTAATCTCAGCAAATCGTATTGTAAACTAGTCTCCTAACTTAAACTTTTGCTCTACACAGTAGTAGCCTACCTCGGCGGTGTCCCTGATCATCTGTATGAGATCTTTCGGGTTTCTGTGCGGGGAGACCATGGCTCCAAGCACCGCAGTGAAGACCACAAGAGGACCTCAGACCTCAAGGTCGCCTTCAGAGTCAGGCACAAAAAAAGTTTCAGTTGCTGAACTGCAGTGTTGTTGCCCATGGCAACCGGACCCGCACGGTCACGTGCGGTGTGACCTGTAGGTAGTGACGCTCCGGCGGTGGGCGCCGGGCGCCGCGGCTCCACACGGTGGCGCTGTCGTGCTTCTCATCGGGTGCGTTCACCACGCGGTCCTCCATTGTGTTTAATTCGACAACAAGTAGGCTAATTATAACGAGGACTTTTACGCGCACTTAACTTTGGAAAGCTATCAATATGTACACGTTGTGGAGTTTTTGGTGACGATTTCAGTTTGAATTAATTATATTCATAGTTTAATAGTTTAATAAAATGTATTTGCCTTAATATTTACATTATAACCAATTTATAATTGTCTTCCACGTCTTTGGAAATAAGCATAGTGTAGGCCTGTTATTGCGAAATATGAACCTAGACAATCAGTGATGACGAGTGAGCCCGAATTAAAGCACGAATTATCACAACACACGGAGGAACAGAGTCACGCGCAGCCGGGGCTATAGCATTATGCAGATTCCTGCCGGGCCTAAGTACGGGATTTATCCTGAGGGCCAGGATGGGGGGTGTGGAGGCCGTCTTGGACTTTGTCCACGCCCCTTTTCATCAACTCCTAGCCGGACAAGAAAGCGAGAGGAGGGCACCCGCATCCCAGTCCCAAGAGCTCTTCCATCTGCTCGGCTTCAGGCGGAGCTGGAAGGCACAGCCGGGACACGATGTGGAGAAAACTACTCATACAGCTCTCTATCGGCCTGCTGTTTTGTGTATCCAAGTGCCATTTCCAAGGTGAGTTCATTTCATTATTTTTTTGTTGTTTAATTGTGTGTTTAGGTGGTGCTGTAACAGGTGTATTTTAAACTTCTCTGTTCAGCTTTCATCCATTGACTCGCATTCCACTTGCTCATCACTTGTTGCTCAAAGCCAAACGGAAAAAACACCCGCTGATTCCCAGGGAGACCCTCAATAACTATAACTATAACTATAACTTAACTTAATATTCATTTACATTCATTTTATGTTTAGCCTTCAGCAAGAAACATAAACATGCTTCTTCATCAGGTATTCCAATTCGACATATGTTCAATTGTAATTAATGTATCTACTAAAACCAAAGTTCTCGTCAATTGGATCTGAGTCACCGAATACTTAATTAATTAGTAAGTAAAAAAAACAATAATATTGATTTGAGATCCAAGTCTCTTAGCGAAGTGTGTGTGTGTGTGTGTGTGTGTGTGTGTGTGTGTGTGTGTGTGTGTGTGTGTGTGTGTGTGTGTGTGTGTG
>JAOPUD010000090.1:3018392-3028457 GCA_027122715.1 Trisopterus minutus
TGTGTGTGTGTGTGTGTGTGTGTGTGTGTGTGTGTGTGTGTGTGTGTGTGTGTGTGTGTGTGTGTGTGTGTGAGTGTATAAAAGGTTAGCGCGAGGCAGATTGGAAGTTCTTTCGGAGAACTTTTGCCTGAGCTTTACTGTTGCTAGGTAACAGAAGAGAGCATGTGACTAACTGAGCACTGAAAGCTCTGCTGCTGGTACAAACCTCATTCAGAGGAATGCTCTTATCAGGGTGCAAAACACCCGCGGTGATGAGCCGTACATTATTATGCATCAAGAGGGATTTTATTTACACTTAATAAGAGAGACATGGGAACTGGTGTTATTTTTGTCAGCCGTGTGTCAGGTCTGCTACAGTTGTAGCCTGCCTCGATCCTGCGTCTCCAAATGTAATCTGCTTTCTTTTTGCTCAACCCTTTAGTATGTAAGCTCCTTACCGTGAATCAAGCAACTAATTACACTGCAGCTGCCGTGGAAAGCACCGGTTTCTACCTAAGCAACAGCTCTGACCTGATGGGAAAGAATAGGCTATATACAGTATCTGTTGGCACCTAGGAACCCACCCACACGGTAGATTTAAGTCTATCAAAAACATCAAAGCTAATAAAGAAAATGTAAAAAAAAATGAGCTTTTCTTCAGTACTTTGTATTTTATTTGATCAAATATACCCTACACACACTGTGGAGCAGCTGGAGATTTTAATATTTAAACTGCTGTAACACCTCAGCAACCTCATCGTTATTCATGCACATCAGGTGTTTGTTATTGTTATTAACAGGTTACTATAATGACCATTTACGGGCATAAATCAAAGTACAGATGCCTTAATCCAAACACATTATTCAGAAGTGCTGCCATGACAGAATACTGCAGGCGTAGTTAATGAACGGTGTTGGCAGGACAGGGAACACGGTGTTGGGGAGAGTGTGGGCCTGTCCGTTTATTTAGCACCTAATCAGCCGATTAACTACCGGTTGGTGATTGATTAATCACATGTTGATGCCAAGACTTGGAGGAGAGAATTTCACCTCTGCAGTTTATACGACCGGGGCTTCTGTCCACACTCTGAACGGGCGCAGTCTTCTGTTTAACAGAAGTTCTTGCCCCTCTCAATGAGCAGTTATCCCTGAGCATGGCTGTGTGTGGTCAACTGTCATTCTTTTAGGTTGACGGGTGAGTTCAAAGCCAGCTAGAAGATGAAGAAGTGTCTTTTAAATGTTGTGGAGTGAAACGTTTTATGACAACTCAACACTCTGAAGCACTGGATAAATAAACATATATATATATATAATAAAGTCTACTTGAGTTATGGTGAACAACCGACTCATAGTAACATGCTTTCGGCCTAGCTTAACTTATATATCTTTTTCAGAGAATTGTTGGCTAATAAACATTAAACCTTAAGTTGTGAACAATAACATACTGTAACATATGTCGTTACACATAAAATCATGTGAAATCTTGTGAAAAAAGAATCAAGTGGGGCAAAAAATATAATTTTGTAGTCTGTGTTTATTCACCAAACACTGCAAGAATTATTAAAAAAATTTTAAGGCATATTTTACCCATGTTGTTGGACTATGGTCCAGGCTGCAAGCCTGGCCATCTCCACGCTCTAAGGATTCACACTCATCTTTAGTCGACTATTTGGGTCAGAGCTTTCTTAACTTCAACACTTAGGATGTCACATTGAGTGCGTGCATCGGCAAGAAAATAACCAAGCATGACAGTGTGCGCCCTGACTGGACTAATATATAACCTATAGAATCAGCCTACCCAGAGAAAAAGACCATGCTGATCACTGACCCTAGACGTGCTTGTTTCGTCCCATGACCCTTCTTGGTATATTTCTGCTGTTCTGTGTGCTTCTGTCCCATAATTATTGCCCGGAGAATCTGCAACTCTCCTCAAAGTAAACGCAGTCTTACAACATGCAACATGAACCCAGGACAACATTTACATAGAAGTTATTAATTTCTTAATAACTTATTCTAACTTATTCTTTCTTTTATATTACAGGTTAACTGCATGTTAACAACATACACTAATAAGTGTGTATTCCATTCAGTGCATTATTCCGAAATAAACAAATATTCATGTTTTGTTGTCAACAAAGTGTCCTCCATTAGGAACACGGTACCAACATGGGACAGGGTCGCCTCACACATGCAAAAGGGAAAGTCCTTTCCGGTATAGGACCCTAAAGCCTTTGAGCAGCAGAAATGCTGCATTAGAAAGGAGGGGAGCACAAGTGAGCACACTTGGCAGAAAAAAAAAACCTCTGCTCCGATCCTTTTCTCTTTTTTTTCCCGCGGCTCTCCGGGTCTAGGTTCCAGTCTCAGTGACACAGAGGATGGAGCCGTGCCACTGTGTGCAGTGTGCACTGTTTTAGTATCCACGGAAACATTAGGCAGCTGAATGGCCTCCTTAATTGCCGTAGGCAAGCTCCATTCATTCAGCAGACCTGTATAGTTGTTAAAACATTTATCAAAATTTTACTGATGAGTGCTCTTTACAAGAATACATGTCTCCATAGCCCCCCCCCCCCACCCTCACCGCCACGCCATTCCTCCCCTTTTAACGCGCTTGTGCTTCTGCCAAAATAACCCCCTTTTGGTTTTGTTTGTCTCCCTCCCGTGTGTAGCGGTAAGAGCCAAAGTCAGTTGTTTGGCAATTGACTGCGTTCCGTCGCGTCGATTTCCATATGAAACGGCCAGCAGCACTCTGCTCTGACAGCACAGACGGGCTTGGCGCTCCCCGCTGCCAGCGGCCGCTTTCTGGACCGCGCATTCAAAGAGAATGCGACGGGCAGCACCAAAACAAGGCGGTTAATTAATGACAGCCAGAGCACGTTCCCCAGGGGCCTCCGAGGGCCCCCGAGGGCCTTCTGTGTGGGGGTGACGAGGAACAGAGGTGTTCTAGGGCCAGCTGTCTGCAGAGTTTCCTTTTTTTGCGTAGTACGCTGATGTCTGAGGAGGCTTCTGCCCTCCTCAGACAGGAAGTTACCTACTGTATCCTCTTTCTGCATGCGTTCTATCTGGGTTTTATTTCCTCAGGGACCGGGGGAAACTTCTAGTTATGAGGTAACAACCCAGCTGGCAGCTCTTTTGTGCCATTGTAGTTTCCACCGTGGGGTTCTGAGCGGTGAGAAGCTTCTTTCTAATGAAAATTCCTTGGGTGCTCCTCTTTGTTAGGCGGTAATAGGGTGTCCTTATCTCGCTCGGATAGCGTGGGCTTCTGTCCTGCTGTGGGTTTAAGTTGGCTAATTAGAAAGGACGCGGCCTAGCAAACACGCAAAGGGAAAAACGGCAAAACAACAATAACAACACAAAGACAGCAGCGACAAAAGGCACCAGTGCTAAGACATCTTAATCTTAATGGCAGGCTTGTGTTTTTAAGGCCTAAGTCCACTAATACTAACTACCTTTTCTGGTATGGATTGAGAGCGAGTCAAATCTGGCCTTTGTCCCGAGGTGGGACAGGCATTTACACAAAGTTGCAGAATGGGTAAAGTGTTTCATGCGCCTACAGAACACAAGGTGGTTCTGTTGAAGGTTCCCCCTCAGTGTGGCTCTTGCCACTGCTGGCAGACCTCAATGGTCTCTGGTTATGGGTGGTATTTACTTTTTGGTTCTTCAGTTTCATGTGGTCATCCTGTGTGAATTCTGAATTAATAACCGTTTGTTCGTATGAATTTAATCTGTTCACTAGACTAGGTAAAACACAGTTAAAAGGAGGGTGGACAATATCAAAAATGTCACAATCTTCTTGTTGTGAATCTATTAAATTTCATCAAGCAATGTGGGCTATTTTTTTGATTATTGTATCACCTTTCTTCTTGCCAGTTATGAATGAAATTTGTTGAAATAAAATGTCAATGTAAATCTAAATTAATTCATAAAATCTTGTTTTAATTAAAAGTTTGGATACTCAGATTACATGAAGATAACTTTAAATAGGAAGAATTCTGCTTGCTGAACCATACTTATTGCTGCTTTTGAACACATACATTCCCCTGATCTGTCCCCTGGGTTAGACCCAGTATGTCCCTATCTGTCTCCTGGGTTAGACCCAGTATGTCCCCCATCTGTCCCCTGGGTTAGACCAGTATGTCCCCCATCTGTCCCATGGGTTAGACCGAATGTGTTCCCCAAGTGTCCACGCTACTCCACCGTACCTTCATATGTCCCCCATGTGTCCCCCGAGTGTCCCCACTGCTCAGCCGTGCCTAAGCCGTGCCCCCAAGTGTCCACACTGTGTCCCCCGAGTGTCCCCACTGCTCCAGGGTTCCTTCACTGTGTCACTGTCCCATGTGTCCCCAGAGTTGGACCCCATGTGTCCCCCATTGGTCCTCGCTTCCACGCTACAGATCAGGCTAAAACCATCGGCTGGATCGCCTTGAAAACAAAGGCTCCCTTTGAGCTGACAGGGAGCAATTTAATCATTAGTAAGCTGAGCAGGAGAAAAGGTTTGCCTCCCAGATAGCTGCTGAACGAGTTAAATCCGATGCCCTGTTTGGCCGCGGCGGTGTTAGAGAGGTGCTGTCCTGCTTTGGCTAATTCAGTGGAGGCATGGCCTCTCGTGTGAACCTGACTGCCAGGCTTAGGGTGCTGCGGTGTAGGCACTGACCCTCAGGTGGTCGTAAGCCATCTCGGACATGACATTACATAAAGCAAATGATGGACTTCTGACTCGGCCCGCTTACTTCTCACTAGCACGTCATTCATCAAGGGCTGCGATTACCCCAGGGATCTTTTCCCGGGTCTGGGGTCTTTCCTCTCTTTGCGAGTTGTGAATGTTTTTTGTGTCTCTAGTCATTTTTGTTTTCAGGTGTTGTATTTTATGGGTCGATCATCGATCTTATCTTAAAACAATAAAGACATGTCAAGGTTTCCATTTTAATAATGTATACTTTACTTATATTACACTATATTTATAATGTGATCAAATGTGTTCATTGTAAGATGTTAAATTGAAATAGCTGCCATAGTTTTTATTTCATCCAACTTAAAAATAATCACTGTTAAAACAAAAAGTTAGAATACGGAGTGTGAATATGGTACTACTGTATTGTCTTCGTGGATTCTCCTTCTTGAAACCGTTGAGTTGATGTGTTTGCTCTGTTTGATAGTAAGCTGTTTATTTTCCCTGTGGAGAAAGCTTAAGCGTGTGTGTGTGTGTGTGTGTGTGTGTGTGGCGGGGGGGGGGGGGGGTAATGGATAAGACAAGGAAGAGATAGACCACCGACCCCTAGCATGCCTGCACCACCAACCACCATCACCTTGCATCTCCCCTCAGTGAAGTATTTGGGTTGAAAGGGCTGCGGTACCACCCAGTACCACGATTTATTTCAATTACTTTTCTGACCAGGACCAGCATGTGCTATGAATCAGTCTGTCAGAGAGAGGCCATCAGATTTTGCACATTCCAAGTCGGACAGGTCTGACGGAGCACTCTGTCACTGAACTATGCCTCCCCCTCTGCACCAGCCCACCACCTCACCCCCAGTCGATCTCCAGCCCCCACCACCAGCTCCACCACCACCGCCCCAATCACCTCCACCACCACCACCACCACCACTATTACTACCACCACCATAGCCGCCCCAATCACCTCCACCACCAACTCCACCACCACCACCACCACCACCACAGCCGCCCCAATCACCTCCACCACCAACTGCACAAACTCCACCACCACCGCCCCAATCACCTCCAGCACCACCACCACCACCACCAACTCCAGCACCACCACAACCGCCCAAATCAACTCCAGCACCACCACGACTACCATCACCACCTCTCTCACCACCACCGCAACCATCACCTCCACCACCACCACCACCACCATCACCACCATCACCACCAGCACCACCACCCCTACCACCACCATCACCACCACCACCACCCCCACCACCACCACCACCACCAACACCCCTCCTCGCAGAAGTTCAGGATAAGCAAGGAGGGGGGGTTCCTTATCGCAACGTGTGCCACTCCAGTGTGAACATCAAAGCCGTGCTGGGATGAGTGCTGGGGGTGGAGGGGTGTGTGTGCAGGGGAGTGGGTTGTGTAACTGCCGGAGGGGGCCGGCTGGCACGCGCGTCTCCACTGCGCGTCGATGCTGTTAGCAGCACGCTTCATCAAGGCGACCTGTGTGCGTCAGTACAACCTCGAGAACCTCTTGGGGAGCAACTCACCAGCTGCAAGGCGTCATCAATATATACACCCAACGCAGATTTGTTTTTTTCTCTGTTTGTGGCTTGCACTACTACTTGAGTTGACCTCATCTACGTACTTTAAACATGTACTCCCGTTACCTTTTTTGGATTCCTGTGTTTCCAGGCTTCAGTTTTAAGTTGATTGTGTTTTAAAAGGGACACCTGCAAAAAGAAAAAAAAAGTAACAGAAGTTAACAGACACGCTCCTGTAGTCCAGTCAGGGGTGAAACCTGAACGTGCGTTTGATGAGGTGTGTTGTTGTGGTCGTGCAGGATGTGAGTTGGGCCAGTACCGCTGCGGGACGGGGCGCTGTATCCCGGGCGACTGGCACTGCGACGGGACATCGGACTGCGTGGACGACTCTGACGAGCAGGACTGCCGTGAGTCTACTGGTTGAAGGCACAAATTCACTGGGACATTTACATTCATTCCCATCATTTCTAAATGACAGTATTGCATCTGATGACAATATTTGATTAAAATACGCCTGATGTAGGGTACAGATTTGCATTAAACATTTTAAGAAAATTGTAATGATATATATATTTTTTAAATAGCACTGAAATAGTCCTCTCCCTGCTTTGTTCAACGTGGAATTGAATATTGGGCCCAATGTGGATATGGACATTACCCTAAACCGGGAGCCAACCTGCGATCCACTGAATGACGTGGTGACCCGCTGTGTTGCGCTCTGTGCTCCCACAGCTCAGGTGACCTGCGACCAGAGCCACTTCCGGTGTCTGAGCGACGGCGAGTGCATCCCGGACGTGTGGGTGTGTGACGATGAGGAGGACTGCGAGGACGGCTCCGATGAGCGGCAGCACTGTCGTGAGTGTGGCCACGCATGAGTGCTGTGAATGTGCTGTTGATGTAACTGTTAACGATTGACCTGTGACGACGCGTGAAGCAGGCACGCAGCAGGAGTGGTAGTAGCAGTGAGAGGTTGGCAGCAAAGAGTAACGCTATCCGCCTCACAGATTTTCAAAAGGCATTAACTCCATATTTTTCTGTGTAAGAAATGGAATTATAAGACAGCAGCCTTGTGCACCCAAAAACTCCTCATCCACCATCCAAGTTTTGCCTCAAGGGGGGGGGGGGGCGGAGTAGCCAAAGGTTCTGGGTTCGATTCCCTAGCACCTACAGCTCACCTGTAGCCGTCCCAAAGGCCCAGCCCTCCTGCTCCTCACCGAGGTGTCTCTGCACTCACCATTAGTCACTAGGGCTGTACACAATAAACAGCAGGTCCCGTGTGACTCTCTCCCTCTCTCCAGCCGAGCGGACGTGCACTAGCGGACAGTTTCGGTGCGGCAACGGAGCGTGCGTCCCCAATGAATACCGCTGCGACATGCTGCCGGACTGCTCAGACGGATCGGACGAAAGAGGATGCCGTGAGTTTCCCCCGCTTTGCTTTGCTCTCTCTTCTTAACCCCTTTCTCTCTTTCTCAGTCTCTCTCTCTCTCTGGCACTCTTCTAACTCCCTTTCTCTCTTTTTCTCTCTATCTCTCTCTCTAGCACTATCTCTCTCCCCCTTCCTCTCTCTCGCTCTCTCTCTCACTCCCCCCTCTCCCTGCCAATCTCTCTCTTTCTCCCTCCCCCCCATCTCCCTCCCAATCTCTCTCTCTCTCTCTTGCTTCCTCTCTCTCTCCCCCCTCTCTCCCTCCCTCTATGTCTCTCGCTCGCTCTCTCTCCTCTGGCATTTTAATCAATTTGTTAAGATTAAGAGGCTCGCTGACTGACAGAACAGGCCACAATATACTTCTTGTTGTCAGAGGTTGATTGCAGATTCCTTTGTGGATTAGTCCAGCTGAGGTTCAGCTGCTATTTCGTTATTGTGCGGACATGGTCGCTGCACAACTGAGTACACTACGGTAATCTCACAATTTCATAAAGAATGCTGTGGCTGTTACTGGTGTTAATGGTAAACGTCCCTTATCCTTCGCATTAGCTTTGCACATGTTCTTGGATGTTACCACTAAGAATGACCCTTTGTGCCTTTCTTTACTGGGTCTTAGCTATGATATTGCACAGTTTCCTGTTCTAAACCAATGACCCACAGCTCACAGAAATGCCGGTCCTGTAGAAATGTATGAAATATTCGGTTACCCACCGTTTCACATGAAGAAGCAGACCCTGAACGCTAATGCTCCTATTAGCAAGGTGGCTGTAGTTTGAACCAGCAAACATTGATCTAATGGTTATGGGGTGATTGTCTCCGTGCCAGAAGGTACTGGTTTCAAACTCCATAGTCTACAGCCTAACCTTGGAAATATGTGAAATAATAATATCTTTATGTATATTTATATATATATATATATATATCTGAAAAGTGTAAGTTAGGCTGAATTATAGCATGATCCCCGTTTCCCTAACGCAACACGACTAACTATAAGCTGTGTACACGGTCTCTTCGTTCCTATGAAGTGTACACCAGTTAACAGTCCTGTGACAGGAATAACAACATCAGAGGTCTATCCCTCTGTCTCGCCGCTGAACCCCTTTAACCGAAAGTACGGCGCTCTCTCTCCAACCAATAACCAGTGTTTCAGGCAGCCCGTTTGGGAATGAAGGGGATCGAGGCCACTGCACGTTGCTTTAGCATCTGCTAACACTGACTCCACACTCACTGCCCTGTGTTCCAGATTACCCCGAGTGCACGGAGCTGAGGTGTGCTAACGGAGCGTGCTACAACCGCACCCAGCGCTGTGACAAGGTGGCGGACTGCCGGGACGGGTCTGACGAGGCCAACTGCAGTGAGTGGACGCAGCAGAATCCTCTGCTACCGACACACCGTCAAAAGCCTCCAAGGCCAGGTTGCTCTGGGCTACTATGTTGTCCATAGTGTGGTGCATTTGGGGAGGACTGACGGTCGTTCTGTCCGCTTGTTACTTTGTAGCACAGCACTGCAGCACGGGACAGTTTGCCTGTCGCAACGAGGAGTGTGTGCCTCAGCGGTACGTCTGTGACCACGATGACGACTGTGGGGACAGGAGTGATGAGCAGAACTGCAGTATGTAACATTGCTCTGCTCCGTGTCCTCCCCCTCCATTCCTCTCACCTCCTCTACTCTCGTCTCCTCTCCTCTCCCCACCTCTCTGGCCTCCTCTTCTCTCCTCTTTGCTCTCCTCTTATTTCCTCTCCTCTCCTCGATTCTCCTCTTCCCTCCTCTCCTCTCCCCACCGCTCCGCTCTCCTCTTCTCTCCTCTCCTCTCCTCTATTCTCCTCTTTCCTCCTCTCCTCTCCTCCCCTGCCCTCTCCCCTCCTCTCCTTCTCCTTTCCTCCCCTTTCCCCTTCTCTCTTCCCTCCTCCCCCTCTCCCCTCCCCTCCTCTCCTCCCCCCCTCCTCTCCTCCCTCTCTCCATCTCTCCTCTCCTTCATCTCTTCTCTCCTCTCCCTCCTCTCCTCTCCTCTCTCCTCTCCCCCCTCTGTCCTGTCTCTGTCTCCTAGAGGATGGATTACATCGTGCAGCAGAGTCCTATCGACTTCTCTGCCCTGTCTCAGAGAAGGTCTGCGTATCGACTGCTTCGGTCTTAACAACTTCACACAGGATCAGGTTCCTCTGAACGGACCTCAAACACACCGTCAGCGTCCGGTGAAGCATTTGTACCCGCTTATTTCTTATTTGATGTAAAAGTCCTGTTGCTTTATAGGCCTTTACACTTCGACAACTCATGTAAAAAGCTGTGCCCACCCTACCACTGTAAAGTTGTGTGACCTGTGGAGCGGGAGCAGCAGATGGAGGGACCGTAGCGGTCCGGTTGTGTCCTTGAAGAGGCAGTCTGTGACGCCGGAACAAACTCTTTTCACGCTTCAGGAGGGGTTCGCTTCAGGAGGGGTTCGCTTCAGGA
>JAOPUD010000090.1:3109400-3121861 GCA_027122715.1 Trisopterus minutus
ACAGGTAAGCCAGGGAGAACCGTGAGTCAGAGGGGACCGGTGTAGCACCCTTCTCCACCCCCACCCTCCGCTATCGCTCACCGGACACAACCGGAGCTGGGCTCCCAGGGCTGCCCCACGCCCAGCATCCCACTGGGGAGTATTAATGGCTTGGGAGTGGATCAACTGATGGCTATCGTGTTCCGCGCTGTTATGACTCAGAGTGTCGTGCTGACAAACCCAACGTACATCTGCATATGAACCTATAGTGTGGTGCACTGCAGATGTTTTACCACCGGCTAGAGCCACTGGAGAGCAAGGGTGTATAGGTTTTGATTCCGGTTTCTACAAACTAATGTCACTGTGTTGGAGGAGGCTGGGATGGAAGGTGTATGTACATGTCCCATGTGCATGTGCCACAACAGTTCAGTTGGCAGGTGTCTGTAGTTCTGTATGTGTTGTGTAACACCCTTCATTGTGTATTCACAGTATAAGAGAGATCATGTCTTGTTGGTCTGACTTGACCCTAGCGAAACCCAGGGAAAATATGAGGGACATGTGATTATCCCAGCAGAGCTTGTGTGCTCATGATGCCTGGTGAGGATATATTGGGACTTGTAGCGATGAACAACCTCAGCCTTCCTCTACTTTCATAACAAAAGATGGAAAGCCATTTAGATATCGCGCATTAATAATTAAAAAACACATTGCACAATAAAATGGTTTAATCTGTGCTATATTCCAATATCAAAGGTCCATCTCAAATATCAACAATATAAAGTGAAAAGGCAATACAAAATACAATATTAAACTTAATTTTGAAATCCTCAGAAGGTCCCAATAAAGTGAGGGAATACAGATAAGTTGTAAATGCTAAATACTTTATTTATATTGCAACAATAAAGCACTGATTATAAATGACTGCTACTTTTGCGTCTGCAATAATTATATCTAACCCTGAAGCAAACTCAGAGTCCAACCAACCACCAACCATACATATGATATCATTCAGGGAGCAGCTACAGGAAGTTCTTTATGGAAAATACATATTTACAATCCAACAACAACAACAATCCCCATTATTCTGCTCTAATATGTTTGCTTACAATTTGTGCTTTATATCAAAGTATATATTTACAGTATACATTTAAATGATTTTACATACAAATATAGGCAAAGCTAATTCCAACAGTAAAATTGCACTTAGCCAACTAATTAGCCAACTAACTTATTTGCTGTTTTAATCACTTTGAGACAAGCTGAAGATATTTATAAAATATAATTATAAACAATGATATTTAACTTAATGTATTGATTTGTACATTTTTTTTATTTTATTTGAAAACAAAATAGGTTTAATGCTAATGAATTGCCCTATATTAAAGTTACATACGTAAATAATACGAATCAAGCAGTAGTTCAAATCTAATCTCATTGATGATAACATAGAATGGATAACAAAATGATGAAATTACTCAAAATGTGTATAAGGCCTTCTTGGCACCAAAATAACATTAAAAGGAATAGCATTTATTAATTAGGCCTTAAAATTTGCTTCATCATAGCCACAATAGATTTGTATCCAAAACTTTAAAATTGCTTCAAAAAGGCCCAATTCTTTTACAGAATATGTATTTCTAATCAATCACAAACACAAACTGACACAACATAAATGTATTATTTTATCACATTGTTCATGATTTATATAAGGATCATTAAATTATTCTGGTAATGGCTTTGCAAACAAATAAAAATGACAGTGTGAAACTAATGTTGGTTAATAGTTATCCTAATTCCAATAATTCAAAAATATCCTTGCATTCTTGCAAGCCTTTGAAACTGATTGAAAATGTATAATATTTCCTGACGAAAATAAAAGTCGTACCATAATCAACACCACAGGAACCACATCACATAGACTTAAATTCCAAAGGCAGCAAGGATACTGATGTGAATTGTTATAAATTAATGTTATAACTGTTAACAATTAATAACTATGAATATAATATTGTTCTACCTCACAGCCACAGATCAAATAATGGAAAATAGTAAAAATGAACTATTAAGACTAAATTACCACAAATGCAATAACCAACTTAAAAACAATCCTAACGTTGTTTGCAATTTAATTCTCCAACGCAATTAAATTACAATCTTCCAAAAAAAAGAGACCTCACACGTTACTACCAAAAAAACAACATTTTGGGTCAATCCAAAATAAAAGTGCAGTATCTGTGTGAAGCCCATACGTTTCGAGCGAGCAGTCCTCTAGGAAAATGTAGGCGTGAACGTTTTCCTCGCAAAGGCACGCTCCCGCAGCCCTACATAATAATTCACCCAGATCACTATGTTCCCACCACCTTAAATCACACACCTATACATCCCCTGGCGTTCCTCCCGTTCCTAATCACATTAGCGCCATATCATTCTAGGTATACATTATTTTCAGGCATGGAAATAGCTAGTTACGGGTTTAAAAGCACACGCATGACTATTTCTGCCCTGCCCTGGTGAGGCAGCTATGGCTAGCTGTAGCTATAGCTATGCTATGGCTGTGGGTTGTGAACATGCAGGGGAGAGGAGGCCACTACTCATTGGGGCATCATGGCCGCCATCATGGATCTCTTCACTGTGGCCTACGTGCGCGGTTCTACGGGCAGTGGCGCCGTCTCGGTGCATATAGAGGCCTACTGCTTTCAAGACTACACAGTGGGCCAGCCATTCTTTTTTCCAGCGCAATTAGCTAAATAAAAAGACAATGTCTACATGTTTTATCATTTAATGGTTTAGTAGTAGACCGACTTTGCAGCTTTGGAGTTTTGAATAAGCTGTTGATCCGCACAGGAAGACCCTCCTGCACTAGCGCGAGGGGGAGGAATAGCCCGGGAGAGCGTAAATCACAGGTCACGTGTTCTCCACGAGAATATCTGAATATCTTACATTTTGGTCACGCAATGTACTATTTCCTGGGGCGACCTGTGTTCATGTGGCCGTGTGTACATCTCAATGCAGGCCTGTGTTTAACATTAATAAGATATCGTTCTCCTCGGCGCATAGCGTCGGTCGTTGACGAGCCCCGGATTGATCGGTTCGTTTATCGATTGGACACTATGCATCTCTCTCGACCACCCTGTTCTGTAACACATGCGCATTGGGACACGTATGAATTCACTCAACAGCATATGGGCCTACCCTTGTTCCTTCTCAGGAGCGCGCACGCACACTGCTCGACGCACGCGCACACTCGCGTGCACAGACACACACACGCACAGCAAAGGACATGTTCATTTCATTGGTATGCAACTCGTAGAACACTGCAGTGTTGAAGATAGAGAAATATTCTTACACGTAAAGCAGGCATTATTCGTCCAGGTGAATAATTGAACTTATTTAACAGAAATACGCCTGCTAGAGGGACCAGGCCATACAATTTCGATTAATTAATTCATTTCAGTAAATATTGTTTGCAGCAATACATATCTATCAAATATGCAGATCACAAACTTTTAATATGATCTGCAGATGTTAAAACAACACTGTTGAAGGCTACAATCTGAATTGAATCACAATTCCAGAACCAATAGTAAATAGGCTTTAATAACTTGGCGAATAGCTGGCAAAAGCAATGACCCCCTACTCCCGCCCTGTACAGTACAGGTCACAGCCAATGCCCACAACAATTAAACAGCATGGAAAAGACACAGGAGCATGGAGCCTACCTTAGTTTTTTGGGAACCGAGTAGTCTACCTCTATCACCTTCCCGTGTAATTCCACTTTACCTGTAGGGACGACATGGATAGCGTAACATCAGCCATAGCGTTGGAGTAGCCATCAGCAGCCACATGATGGGTAGGCCCTACGGTAACACTTCCAATCACTTCACAAGTAGGCGACCGTCTCACACACACTCCGCCAACAACACTGCTCCCCCCCCCCCCCCCCCCCCCCCCCCCCCCCAAACATGTACACAACAGTTATTTATTGAGCAGTAACGTCGGAAAATGACGTACGGGCGTGTGCAAATGTTCCCCATGTCAAATAGTGTGAATCACATTGCAGGAAATCGGCGCCAAACGCTTGATAAGCTTAATAGTGTGATGTGTGTTGTATGAGGGGGAACGGGCAGCCATGCTTTCCACTCCCACCAACCTGGTTGTAATGAGGGTATTTCTTCTAAGTAAAGAATGCAACATCAAACCCGGGATTCTTTGAGGGAAGGACGGCGTGTGTTTTATCGGTAGGTGTGTGTTTTGTGTGGATAAAGCGGCGGTGTGTGGGTGCTTTACGCCCGGGCTGAGCGTGGAGCATGTTTGGCTTTTCGTTGCTGTAATGTCTAAGTGGCCTGGCGTGGCGTCTCACCTCGTCCCCCCAGCTACCTGTTTATGAGCTCTTTCCTCCGGACCCCCATCACCCACCTCCAAGACTCCTCGTAAAAACATACCCAGACATCATAGGAACATGGCTTTGACAAGTTTACTCCGGTCACTTTGGTCTGTTCTTTTCAATAAAATCAAGATAAAAAATAAGTGAAAAATAATTATGCCTACCCCGAGCATCAGACCATCCCATACATTCCAGTGGGCGATTGCAAAATAAGTACTAGAAGAAAAAGGAATCGCCACAATGTTCGTATTTTGCGCGTTATTTACGTTCGGAGGAGTCTTGCTTTCTTTCGTCTTTGGGGCAGTACAGTGCCAAGTCTATCCTATGAGATATAATTCACGTAAATCTGTCAGACTGACGCTGAGCGTTAACATAAACTCTGGCACTGGTGTGATCGCACACCAAACACTGTCCCGACCGAGAAAAGAAACGAGCAAAGCAATTATTAATATTTTAAATTCGTTCCCAAGTATTGTTGTTGCATGTCCAATCCGGATTCGATATGGATTCCTGTAACTGCAGCATCATCCATGCAATCAAGTCTATACTCACCAGAAAGAGTCTCAATAGCCTTTATGGCCCAGTTCTGATCGGGGAAGTCCACAAAACCATAGCCGGACTTCAGCAGAACCTGATCGGCTACTGGAAGATCCCTCTCGCAGAAGAGCTGCTTTAAGTCCTCCACAGTGACCGAAGGACTTAAATTCCCAACATATAGTTTGTTCATGGTCTAAGGGAAAATCTCGATAGGGTGTCAATGTGTTGAGAGGCGACAATAAGGGAAGTAGAAAAATATCAACAAAAACTAAATAAAAAATAAAATAGAAAATATATGCTGAAAACCGCAATCACCCCCAGATGTAGGCGACCCCCAGCACCAAGCCTGCCCCTGGTCAAACTCTTTTAACAGAGATTGAAAAAAAAATGTGTCGTTACGACGCTTCTCTGGAGCCAAGCACCGCCTCTAAATAAAATCTCCCTTAAAATATCTGAACATTTGTTTGGTGGTGCAAATGGGCCCCGGGTATGGCTTATACTGGTGCTATAGCATGCTATAGAAAGTTAATTTTGGTTTATAAAGTGGGTGACCATTAAGAGGTATAGGGCTGGGCCAAAGTGGGCATAGGTTATCAAATAACCTATCAAATAATAGGTGATCATAAAGCCAAGCGTCTCGGCTCTATACATCACACAAAATAGGCTACTACTGTGTTTGTATATAATGTGCCGTGCTGTTGTTGTCAGTGTAGCCCACAGGTCCGAACAGATGCTCGCAATTTGGCCATTTTTTTGTCATAGGTCACTATGTAGCGAGGTATCGGGTGGTCATGGGGGCACCAGGGCCCGTGTAAGCTATACGTGTCACAAGTATGGTTATAACGACAATATAGGCATGCTTCCTTTACGGCTAACAAGATGGATTCAGATACACTGTTTGATTTCCAAAAGATGTTGACCATCCATAGGCAGACCCCTAGCTCGACACTCCCCTATTGAACATCAAGGGAAAGGGGTCGACCTACCTGCACTGCGAACCAGGCTATAGGCTACTGCACCGCGGTGCACGGTCTATCCACTAGCACTCCCAAATGTGGACGTTTTATACATTTAATGAAAAGACCAGTGCATGTTTTTATTTTATGTAGTGAGAAAACGTCCACAGTTGTCAATGTAGGTGCAGCTATACGGATAGGCGGTCGGGGCACAGGGCAGTGTGTGTGTGTTCCGCAGCCTGGTGTTCTGGGAGGAGTCTCTCAGGGGTTGTACTGTATATGTGCATGTGACTTGCATTCAAGTAATTACGGCGAATGCAACAAAAGGGGGTGGCAGTCGTGCGATGGCACGACTGCCACCCCCTTTTGTTGCACAGCCACCGTAATTACTTGGATTTCACATCTAGGCCTACAGCTGTGTGTACACGGAGTACCGTGCGAAATTTGTAGGCCCTGTGCATAGAATAATAAATAATGACCACATACTAATTATGCACGGATGGAATTGTACAACCCCAATGCATAACGAGGAGGTAGACTGCAGGGTTATGTAAATGTTTGGAGAGCAGTTCCAATCGTCTGAAGGCCCGTTTGGCTTTATTTCCTAAATATGTAGCATTAAAGTACAAAAAGTAGGTTAATGATCGTCAAACTGCAAAAACGTTAAAACCTATTTGCCAGAATATCTAAATAAGGCACTTGATTCTAATACTATTCAAAACATTGGTAAAAAAAAAACATTACTCATTTAATATCAGTAGTAGCCTACGGTTGCAGGTCCTCGTCTAAAATGGCAGTCGGTAAGCAAACCTTGACTTATCTTGAACTTCTCGTTTTAAAATATAGGACTACGGTTCATATAGGGCGAATATCTAATGATCAGATAAACATGTATTTGTATTTATCATTAGCGTCTCCAGTTCGGCAGAATTAGGGCTATTTGCTTACTTAAAGCATTTTATATCGGTCTACTGTCCCGTCAAATTGTTTCCCTTGTTGACAAAATGAGTGTAGAATCGTTTGAGCTGACATTGAAATCTTCATGAATTAATGCAAAACGTATGTCCCGGAGAAGCAATAGCACACAAGGTTTCAGATGCAATTTATTTCACCGTCATATATGATTCAATTGCATTTGGTCGAGTTTGTGTGTGGCAAAATGACAGGCCGTAAGACAAAAATTTGACTGTTTTTGTTTAATCACATAAAAGACTTGAGAATATAAATCCACTCACACTTGTGAAACCGACTGTACCAAAAACAACCAAAAAAGTCAGGTGGGGGGCTATACAATTAACATTTAAAACACAGGAAGAGCTTCTGAAATTTCAGACAAAACGTCGCACAGTCATACCAATAGAATAACATGTACACAAAATAAAATGGTCTCAAGAAAAACCAAAACCAGGTGGACGCCATGGACTCATCCGTAGGTTTGAAGAGGGAGTGGACACTTTGTTGTCAGGGTGCTGCTGTTCAGTAACGACCTGGTAAACAAAAAACACCAGAAATGAGATCCTGCAGTACCCTTGTACTAATCGATACTAACCTATAAGAGGTATTGGAAAGCAGCAGCATTCTAGTAAGCTCCCTCGCCTTCTGTCACTTTAGCCTAGACGTTAGCCTAGCATTGGACTCAAATACAATCTTTACAACTCAAACAGAACTAGAAACCGATGTGCAATGAAAGCCGTTTGAAGGTACGTACGAGGCGAATAGGAGCGGGATCGGGAGCGGGAGCGGTACGTTCCTCTGTAGTACGGTGATGGTGATCTCCTCCTGAGGGAACAACAGCGACGTCAGTTCACAGGACGCTCAACGTCGGGTTTTTGGAAGAACCTTGGGCCACCGGCGCCCGTTCAGTGCCCAACGTGCCCCGCAGACGACTCACCTGTACGAGCGGTTGTTGTAGTACTCGCGGTCGTCGTAGCGATCATAGCCTCCTCGGTCGTAGCCTCTGTCTCCCCGGTCGTAGCCGCGGTCGTAGTCACGTGAATAACGCCGTGGGCCGCTGGGACCGCCTCCGCCTCCTCCTCCACCTCCTCCGCCGCCGCTGCTGCTGCCTCCTCTTTCACCGCCTCCTCTTTCACCGCCTCCTCTTTCACCGCCACCACCACTGCCTCTTTCACCACCTCCTCCTCCTCCACTGCCACCACTACTGCTCCCACCGCCGCCACCACTAGAAGAGGCAAAGACACAACATTCCCTTTTTGAGTACATGTACAGTCCATTGTAAATAGAGTTTGAGGGTTAATTCAAAGTGACTGGGAGGACTTAGCTAGCCTGGAGAACCATCCTGGTCACGTGCCCTCACATTCTGTTTTGCTACACGGATCTACTCCTTCAGCCTATCAGAGCAACAAAACATGTGACGCCTCCCCAGTGCACTGTTCAGAACTGCAAAATATGGTTTTCTGTTGAAGACCCTTGTTCTTGTTTGATATTGGGTATTGAGTATTTCTGCAATAACAGCACTTATGGCTGCTTCTACTCTACTTGCGTAAACGTTACCGCTTGTTGCTTCAGGGAGATGCCAATACCGTTTTGCCAGCGGCGACTTGTACTTGACAAAATAAATTACGAGTCAGTCCCTGATTGGTTGTTATTCATGGAAATCTTTGTGGACGGCATGAGGAGCAGACTGAGCCGTGTAGCGACACAAAACGTGAGGTAACGTGATCAGGATGCTCTCCAGGCTGCAGTAAAAACAGGGCAGTCGTCATCGGACTTACTATGTGGGGCGGCCCATGTAGATACCCGGGGTTGGGGTGTGAGGTCTTTTCGTGATGGAGAAGTCCACCCTGATCCGCCGCCCGTCCAACTCCATACCGTTGGCTCGTTCCTTTGCCTAGCGACAACAACATAATGATTCCTCAAAGCCCCTACAAGGTCGTGAACCCTTGTCGACACCCACACCCACACATTAAGGAGTCTCACCTCTTTTGCGTCTTCCCTGTTCTCGAAGTAGACAAAGCAGAATCCCCTGGAGCGTCGGGACTGCTGGTCGTAGACGATGCAGACGTCGGCCAGGGGGCCGTACTTGGAGAAGACATCTCGTAGATCCCGTTCTGTCGTGTACAAGCTCAGGCCAAAAATGCCCAGGCAGCAGTTGGGGTCAGGGTTCGCCTGCAACACAAAAATGTGTGTACCGGTATTAAAATCAATTGTTGACGCTTTTTCCCCTGACATGGACAACCCCTTTATTTTGAGTACAGCCGCTCTTTGGGTGAGTGTTCTTAACGGAACAGATGTGGGGAGAACTGCAGCAGTTTATGAAAAGAGAAGCCTTGTTGCGATGCACTGCCATATCGGGCGTTTAACCAATATCATGGAAATTTTAGAAGAGAATACGCATTTTCCAGATATGGTGAATTAACAAGTACTATCGGTTTACACGTCAACAGACATGGGGGTGCTCCGCCACCAGGAGATAATTACATTTGAGGCGACCAGTAGCTGGGATATCACCATACAGGAAGAGATGACAGCAGCCCATCATTTGAATTTCACCGTGCGCCAGTTCCCCGTCCCCGCTCTTTCACCCACCCCCCCCCCCCCCCCCAACTAACTGTTTGACTAACTGCATTAGCCACGCAGTGCTAAGCCGTGTGGGCGGGCGCCAAGTCACACAGATGTGTTTTTACAGGAAGTGCTCCGCTCACCCGGTTGCCAATGTGCCTGCGGCGGTTGGACATGGGCGATCGGCTATGGCTGCGGCGGCGTCTCTCTCCACTGTAGGAACGGCTGCGGGAACGACGTCGGTTGGAGCGCGAACGGGAACGCGAGCGGCTGTAGTGCCGACGGGAGCCACGGTGGGAGTGGGACCTGCCGGGACACAACGGGGAGGAGCACACCGTGAAACCACAATGGGGAGGAGGACACCCTGAAACCGTGACCTTCACTTCACTACAAGGACACCGTTTGAGAGTAACGTCTGCATTCACTCAACTTCTACCATTCAGCTACACAAACCGACAAGGTTATGGTTCAAACAAATAATAACCCATTTCATTTTTTTTTTTTTCAAGTCCTGCGCCACCTTATTAATAGTCTGAAACTGACCCACAGCTGTGTGGCAATTTTTTGCACGATCCAATCGAATACCAAGGAACTAGATGGGAATGCCATTGCGTGTTGTCTGTGAGGAACTTGTACCACAGCTGCTCGTCTCGGGAGAGGCTCCATTACATTGGCTATACCAGAGGTGCTGGCGTCGCGTTGCAAGTGTTGTTAGGACTGGATTAGCCAGGGGCACACTGGGCATTACCTAGATCTATTTTTCTACTCATTGCTTTTTTTTTTATTCTTTTTTTTTTTTACATTTTTCAAATGAAAATAAGGCCAAGAATGGATTACAACCACGGTATTTGAAAAGACAAACACCATCCATGGTAAAAAAAATATATATACATAGATGAACAACCATAATTTCCAGCACCACCACACTTGGAGCACAGACTAAATAGAGACAGTGCGATGCGGTCGTCCGACCTGAACCCACGCGCAGATGACCGCGGCCCTGGCGTTCCACGTGACTCACCCGGACTTCGACCTGGAGCGGGAGCGGGACTTGGACCGGGAGTGGCGCGAGCCCTCCTTGGAGTTGGCCGGGGAGCGGGCCGGGGAGCGGCTGGCGGACTTCCCCGAGCCGTGCGGACTCACGCTCCCGGACGCGGAGCGTGACTCCTGAATAAACCACACACACCGAACACGCCTCTAGTTACAGGGCGGCCGCGCTGCCACATGACCCAATTTGCCTGCAGTTTTGTTACGAGTTAATCTTTCCAGTGAGTAATGTGTGTATCAGGAGAATTTAGATGTGTGGATTTAGGAATGCTTGTTATGGCTAAAGTATGTGCATGTGAGTGTATAATTAGCCTATGAATATAATGATTGGTATTGGCTAATTGTTAACTTGTGTGTCCAAGTGTTTTGTATGAACATGCACGCATTGTACAAACAGACTAGAAGTTACTTAGCCCCGTGACCTCATCCCCGATTACTTCATTAACTTCATTACTTCATAAAATTCTTCTTTCTTCAAATTTCTCACTTCTTCTTACTTCCCCCATCTCACACACTGCCCATACGTCTTCCCTTCTCATGATTAGCATGCATCCCCAAATTCAGTGGCACACATCTGAGCTTCATATTATGCAACATAAACTTGACATGTGACTTCTTCCGTATTTCTCTTCTTCCAACATTAACCTTAATGAAAAAGAAAGGATGAAGAATATGACTACAATTATACTTGCAGCCTCATTCAACTTAATGTTAACTTCTCATAAACATGCAATGGAATGTTCTATATCGAGTACAAAAATGCAGAAATGTTGAGTACATGTTAAAACGTTTAAACATTTGGTCCCAAATAAAAACACACGGCAGGGCTTCAGTTTTAACTTGAAAATCATTTACATTTCAAGGGGCCGTGACACCTGTTAAATGACTTTAACATGATGGTCAATGACATTCATAGAAATATCCCAGCATGGCCGCTGGGGACGCAAATTACGCTATTTGCGGTGCACTTTGTTTACGCTTATCCAAATACAAACAAACAACACCATATGGACAAGCATTAAACGGGTAATTAAATGGAACCACTTTCTCCGCAAATGTATCTGAAATGAACCAACTTAAAAAAAAAAAAAGTCATGGCTGTTAATCTATGACGAAATTGTCATCTTAAAAAAAGTGACACATACAATCGATAGAACATGGGCGGAAGCGAGCTACACCTCCAGCGTCACCGGCGCGCAGCGCTGCAGCCAGGTGATCACGCGCACACAAAGGCGTGCAGCGCTACGTGCTCCGGGCGCGAGGCCGCGAGACTACCGACCGACGCTGGCGAGCGTTCACCGTCAACTACGTAGCGATGTCACGTACAAACACGAACTTTGGTGGCAATCACGGGGTTACCGTTTATTGGTTCACATGACAGGCTACACATACAGACGACGTTTAAGAAACAAGGTGGTCTTCCTTTCTGCGTCGCATGTTTTCGCAAGCTAGCCGAATTAGCCACCAGAACGCTGCAGGCCTACACGTATTTAAATATAGAATATGTATTCTTAATAAGCAATATACGTTTGAATAGCCATTTGAAATGTCAATACGTACCCTCTTAATATTTCTCGCGCCATACTCTTTCTCGTTATCGCTCATGTCTGGCAGCGATAATTACAAATAACGTGAATTACCAGGTTTAAAACCTGAGGCCTGTGCGATCTCAAAGACGCACTGTAGCTTGGAGAGGCTGCAGCGAAGTCTCGTTCAGCCCCTCCCTCTTACGCTCAGATCCCGCGTGATCTGTTGCGACTAAACGCATGCGTAGTCAATATTTCTATGTTCCTCGATATTTTAGTAAGATTGTACACATGGCTTTCAGACAGTCAATTCTCTAACGACAAAATAAAGCTATATTGCTTATTAAATTGGTTTTTAATAATATGCTTTTTCCCCTAAAGACATTCAAGGATTTGGCAAGTTTACCCTTGTCTCAAATATGTCCATATGATTATTCTATATGATTATCATATGATTATCCTAATGGTTATATGGGGATAATAATAATAATAATAATAATAACAATAATAATG
>JAOPUD010000090.1:3129163-3140805 GCA_027122715.1 Trisopterus minutus
CACACACACAGCTACATGGCTCTGTCCTACCAGGTAGTACGCACAAACACGCACGCACGCACGCACGCACGCACGCACACACACACACACACACACACACACACACACACACACACACTGACTTCAAATAGCAACGCACAGTTCAGCATCACAATCCCAAAAGTGGGTCTTTGAATGTCAAAAGTGGGTCAGGCTGTAATGAGTCTCATTCAGTTTGAAAGACACACACTCACACACACACACACACACACACACACACACACACAGTCGATGCGTTGAACTCACTGTACTGCGGTGCGAGGCGGTAGGCGATGTACACGTGTCCATCCACAGACTTGGCCCACTGGCAGCTCTTAGCGAAGCAGGTCTTAGCCCTCCGACCGGTGGACACGGCGATGTCCCCCTCGCGGAGGCTGGTGCTGCTGTCGATGATGCGGGACGCTGTGGGCGAGAGAGGGGAGGACACCCCCAGGATGTTAAATAGAAGAGGAAGAGAGGGGTTTTAAACACATGTTAATGGTCCAATCAGCACTCGCCTTGAAACTCGTTAGCTTTGATGATCTCGTCCATCGGGGCAATGTCGCTTGAGGCAGGTGCTTTGCGCTCATCTGGGGGACGAGACTTGAAGTGAGTCCATGTGACCCGCGGTGTAGAATTGAAACAACACTGTGACAGGTGTGTAATGAAACATCAACATACCTGTGAAGGCTCTCGGGCTCCATTTTGGGTTGTACATGAAATACTACAGAGAAGACACATACAGGAAAGGCTTGTCATAATGCTTCTGAACGCATTGAAACAGTGGTCCCTGGTCCCACAAACACAGGAAAACCTTGACATAATGCTACTGAACGTATTGAAGAGTCTGTCCCCGGCCCCAGGGCATATTTACCTGAGTTTGTGTCGCCGGCAGCAGCAGGGAAAGCACCACGTACAGCTGGATAATGTGAGCCATCGCTGTTAGTCAGGAGGGCACAGTGCTACCATTACCTGCCACCGGCGCTTAGCTTTATATGCGTTCTGCAGCGTTCCAGCTTGGGGAAATACCTATGATTACCTTGGTGAAATGACAGCGTTTCTCTAATTTGCTTATGGGGGGAACTTAATCCCCTTATTAGTTACGTTCTTTCACAAACAACAACAGCAACAGGCGGATAATGGGATGCCTCACTGTCTGTAATAACAGTCCGCCGTTCAGAGAGTGAGTGTTCCAGGGCATAGAATGATTCAAGACGTGTATTGTTGGGGGTATTATTTTCCTTCAGGCAGTACTCTCTGTCGTTGCCTATGTGCTCAATTGTATGTTTTTGCCACAACTCAGGTCAGGTACGGTATGAACTGGTACAGCAAGTCATTTATTAAAACCGGTATGGTAGAAACTGGTGCAGCAGGAAATCGTAATCGTTAAATTGGTATAGAAGGAAATGTTTTGATATAGTAGAACATTTATACCTGGATAAAAATTCTACCGCCCGAACAGGGACTTGAACCCTGGACCCTCAGATTAAAAGTCTGATGCTCTACCGACTGAGCTATCCGGGCTCTGAAGTATAAATTTAAGTGGTTTAATTTAAAGAAAAAACATATTTTGTACATACATGAACCCATTTTTTTGTTTGGTCGCGAGTTAAATGTAATTTTAAGGCGCAAGCACAACCCGTGCGAACATGCAGCAGCGCCGACGGGATCGTTTTGTATAAATATCGACATAAAACTACATAAAGGCATGTTTGAGGTAACCCGATGCAACAAATCGTTACATGCGTCAAATGTGTATATGGTTAAATGTGGACCAATAATCGGAACATTTGCAGGCACAAATAAAACAATCTGAGCACACGACTGCTCAGAAGGCTCGCGAACTCGACGCGGTCAAAGCGGAAAGGATTCGTGTGGACGAAGCCACCAAGGGATGGTTAAGCAAACCCTGCATCGTTTCTTATGTTCGGCTTTTTCAACCAATCCCCTTTGGGTTAATTCGTCGTTTTAGTTCCCAACTTTTATACTTGTGCCCCCGCAGCACCCAGGAGACGAAGCGGCGGTAGGCCACGGTGATGGATTGGGGCGCAACGGGGGACGCGCTCCTGGAGTTTGGAGCGTAGGCGAGGGAACTTGAAGAACTCTCGACGGGTTCGATGTGGTGAAGGGTGTCGAGATAAAGGTCTTAGGATGCTGTTTGTTTCATTTACAAACTTTTTTGTGCTTTAGAAAGCGTGGTAAAGGTCTGACGGTCGACCCGCCAAACTGTCTACAGTACATGGAGGATTGCGCCTCGGAGGAGGAGGTTGAGCGCCTCCGTGCTCAGGTTCTAGAGGTGAAGCGGTCGTTAGAGGACGTACGCTCTCGTTCCCTTGCCGGTAGGAATCAAGTGCATCTCATCATTACTGCGGTCTAGTTAGCCACATGTGGGATATAATTAATAAACATTGAGATTAATGATTAATCTTATATGCATCCCCTTTTTTTCTTTACAGCTACAACTAAATCTGAAGTACCAGCCACCAAACCAAAGCGAAAAAAACGTGCGCACAAGTGAAGTTTGTTGTTAACATTGTATCATATTATAACACGAATAAAATTTATGTTGTTGTTTGTTGTTTTTATAATTTCCAGACGCCTTTTGAAACGCCAAACTGAACCAGCTCAGGCTTCCGTAGAAGCGGAAATCATGTTTTGTGTTGATGTCAGAGCAAGTTTCTTAGCTGAATTGCTAGGGTAAGTAATAGTTGTTTATTACCACTGACACAGTTCAACCATAATGTAAGTAACAATGAACTGTTTGACGACTAAATGGCCGACATGGCAGCATGATTATGTGCTTTCAGCCGTTGGTAATCATACGTTAACTGGTCTAGTATTTGTAACACGTGTCATTGTGCCACACAGAATACGTTTAATAACACTTATCTCACACCCTTAGTTTTCAGATCCCATATTTGTGTCTTAGGCGGCCGCTAGCAAACTAAATACTGCTCGGACAATGGCCACCTCCAAACAGTTCTTCTCCCTGTTTGATGGCTTTCTTCAACACAACTCTGAGGATGGACTCAGGGAGATTAGAACCTATCAAGAGCAAGCGGCTGCGTTCGAGCCCACGTCAAATGGTGCGTAGGCCTACAGCAGGAGTGACGCCATACACATCTGCATTAAAAAGACTGACCAGAAGCTAATGGCGTCTGTATTACCCTCCTCAGCGGTGGTCTCCGAGAAGGGGGAACGAGAGACCCCTCTCATGAGTGAGGGGCAAGACAAGATGGTCTGCACAACCTGTCGCCTGCCACTCAACAACCGTGAGGAGCAGGTGAATACAGGCCCCCATTAATATGACCCCCGTCCCCCTTGTGCTAATGACTGCATGTGTATCTTTACTGGAAGTTGATGGAGGAACAATTGTGGCGTTTGTGTAGATGGAGCACTACAAGCTGGACTGGCATCGCTTCAACCTCAAGCAGAGGGTGACTGGACTGGCACCCGTCACCGTTGAGGAGTTTGAGAAAAAGACTGGTGCTGGTGAGAGGAACCCCCCCCCCCCCCCCCCATGTTTACATATTTATAATGAGGCTGAAAGGGGCCGTGTTGGAATAGGTCCTAAACATGTTGGATTTACTAGCCCCTGCGCTTTCTCAGGAGACATGTCCAGTATCTCCGGCTCCGACTCCGACTCGGAGGATCAGGACTCGGACGGCGACTGGCCAGGGAGGGACGTCACCGCCCCCGGTGCTGATGATGATGAGGAGTCGTGGGCTCAATCCGGGTCAAGCCGTAAATCTAGCCAGGTGGTCTTCCAGAACCCAGAGGGGCAGTATCTAGTCGTTCACCGCTGCATCCTCAACGGCAAGGTGAGGGCCGCGACACAACGATCCATGGTTCATGTAGAACGTATTTGCGCTAATTTGAAGTTTGATCTTTAATATGTAGTCTGACGAGGGTGAAGTGGACTTGGTGGACTGCCTGAAGGCCATCACGGAGCAGACTGTGTGGGTCATTCTAATGACCGGAGGAGGTCACTTTGCTGGGGCGGTCTTCAGAGGGTGGGTGGCAGCTTTTGAAATGTTTCCCATCTTCAGTACTTCAAACTTAACTTACATTTTTTATGTACAGGCAGTTTTACAAACCTAACGCAATAGAACCCCAGAAAATCAGAGTCCAGCATTATAAAAATGGTGGAAAGTGGTAACTAATTAATTTAGAATTCTCGGAAGATATGACGATATTTTGAGGGTATGGCATGACTGGTTTAGATCCCGTAATCTCTGCAGCCTACCTGTAGGCATCCATTGAGCAAGATAATTCCCTACCTGCTTCTTAATGCAATTTATTCTGAATTCACTCTACGTTGCTTTGGATGGAAGCGTCGATGGATAGATGATTGACTTAACGTTTCTAAAGAGCTTTCTGTTTGCATTCTCCAAGGAAAGAAGTCATTCAGCACAAGACGTTCCACAGGTACACGGTGCGAGCCAAACGAGGCACTGCTCAAGGGCTCCGGGATGCCCGCGGCAACGCGCCCAAGTCTGCCGGTGCTGCGTTGAGACGCTACAACGAGGCAGCGTTACTCAAGGTAAGGCTTACCTCCAGTAACACTGGATACCTTGTTATGTAACACCTATTCATAGCTGGACCAACACCTATACATAGCTGGACCAACACCTATATATAGCTGGACCAACACCTATACATAGCTGGACCAACATCTGTACACGCCTGGAGCAACACCTGTACACGCCTAGACCCAAACCTGTACACGCCTGGACCCACACCTGTAGATGCCTGGTCCCACAGCTGTAGATGCCTGGACCCACACCTGTACATTTCAACAGCTTTTAATGGGGCAGTATAGTCTAGCAGTTTGGGTGTTACGGCTTGTTCACACCGGACGCCGAAGCGCTGCGAATAGCCGCGGAACGGAGACCGCGTCCTTTCGGCGCCCATGTTAACGGGTTCTGTCGTTCACACCGGCCGCGCCGCGAAGCGCCGCGATCGCTCGCGCCGTGCAGCGATCGTTTCGGCGTCTGTTCTATTTTGTGCGTTAGACTCCAAGTTGAAATGTACAGGCTTCAAACCACAACTTCGCAACCCTCCTGTAGGCATCCTTGAACTAGACGCCTAACCCTACCTGCACCTGAATGATATGCATCTCAAATAAGCGTCTGCTGAATGACTAAATGTGTAATGTGAAGTGTGAAAAGAAATGCAGCCATAAAGCACCAGTTCCCTTGGTACAATACAGTTGTTTTGTTCTTCTGCAGGACATTCAGGAGCTTCTGGAAAGTTGGGCTGCGCTTCTTCAAGAGGCCTCTGCTATCTTCCTCCGGGCTCCGAGCTACAACAAGACCATCTTCTGCGGAAAGGATGCCCCACTTGACAAAAAGGACCTCAGGATTCGCACCATGCCCTTTGCCACGCGGAGAGCCACCTTCCGAGAGGTGCAAAGAGTCCACCACGTGCTCTCCGCCGTTCAGGTCTTTGGTAAGAGTCGTAACTAACTTAAAAAACAATTATAATCGTATGTTTTCCTTGGCATCCTTTTGCTTCATAAATGTTCTGGGGTAATGTCTTACAGAGAAGGACACAGACCTCTCCCTGATCTTCAGCCCCTCAAAGAAACATTGGAAAAAGAAATCAACTGAAAAATCGAATTCCAGTGAAGAGAAAGGTACGGTGTCAATAATATCAAGGCTCACTCGACGCATGGATAATATTTCGTTTTGCTGAGCGTGTGGATGCACTAAGGTCCATATGCTGTTGTCAAACATATGCTGGTTGACAACAGCATATGGACTGTTTGTTACAAGTTACAAGCTGTTTCTTTGTTGCTTTTGATTATAATATTTTCTGTTGTAACATCTACAGAAGAAGCTGAGAGTTCAGATGACGATGAAGAGTTGGGTGAGTCTATTCTGGAGACGGTGGAGGTGGAGCTGGGAACTCTCCATCTGCGAGAGTACGAAATCCAGCCCTCCAGACACAGGAAGAAGAGGAAAAAGAAGGAGGCAAACAAAATGGACGACGGAGGTAAGACCAATTCATTTAGTGTTTGAAACCCAAGACAAATATTAATCAGATTGGGATAAATCGAAATATTGTTCCTGACAGAACTGAACAAAATGGAAGCCGGTGAAAAGCTGATGGAAGAGGAAGAGGACGAGGAGGTGTTGCAGACTGCACCTCCTGGGAACTCCTCAGAAGAAATGCCAACAAAGAATAAAGCAAAGAGGAAAGCAAAGAGCAAAAAGAAACCACTGGAAGGTGAAATGAAATGTATTCTCACTTTTCTCCAAGTGGGCCCTTGTAGAGTATTAGTTGGACATGTAGCACAACATGCTAAACCTGCCACATTAACCCTTGTACATTAGTAAGGCTTGTAGCACAACAGGCCTTGGTAAACATGCCATTTTCCCTGTCCCCATCACTTTGGTTCAAAATTGTTTAGAATTATGAATGCAGAGAGGGAAACGTGTATGGAGAAAGGCGAGGGACTCTCATCCGGAGTCTGAACAGCGATGTTTGCAGTCAAAAAATAATTAATATTTGAAGGCAAAGCACTTACCTGAGCCTGGTGTCCTCAGACCCCACAGACAGCGTGGCCGAGTCCTGGGAGTATGGCCTGAGGGACGGCCTCTTCACCGCCTGTAAGACCGGGGACGTGGACGGGCTCCTCAGGCTCCTCCAGTCACCCCGTCAGCCAGAGGTGGAGGCGGAGCGAGGGACCCCGGAGCCCCCCAGGGACGCTGCCTCACCACCGCAGCCTCCGTCAGCACTGGCTCTGGTCAACAAACCGCTGGACTCGTCCGGTTTCACGCTGCTCCACGTGTCCTCCGCCGCCGGGCAGAGAGCCGTGGTGCAGCTGCTGATGGACGCCGGGGCGGACCCAGCATGCAGGTACCACTGAAACCCTGTTTGAATATCGAATCCCCATGCCTGTTGTTGTTAGCTGTTGTGTAATTAACATGTTTTGGTCCTGGGTCCAGATCATTTTTTTTTATTTTATTATGTATGTTTTTGACATTTGCCATTTTACTGTAAAAATGTTTTGAATCTGGTAGGTTAACTGAAAAAGGTTTATCTAGTTTATCTTATTTTTTTTTTTTTCGAAATTCAAAATTTGTCATTTCCCTCCATCAGAGATAATAAAGGGCAGACTCCATATCTGGTGGCCCCGGAGAAGGACACTAGGAACGTCTTTCGTAAATACATGGCGGACAATCCAGACAAGTATGACTACAGCAAAGCCCAGGTGAGATGCCCCTACGCGAATACGACACGACCCAGAGAGCTGGTGGGTTCCCACGTCGCATGAATACATTTTTGTTACGCTCGCGTCAGGTTCCTGGTCCGCTCACAGAAGAGATTGAGCTAAAGCAGACGGAGAAGAAAAAGGCCCAAAAGGCAGCGAAGAAGCAACGTGAAAAGGAGCAGAAGGAAGAGAAGAGGAAACTGGAGCTGGAGGTGGAGGAGAAGAAGAGGTTTGCGTCCCTCACCGATCGGGAGAAGGTGCGTTGGTGTGGTCAGATACAAACCTTTTAGCAGTAGGGTGTTGAGCTGTGGTATTGATCTGTTGTTTCCTTAATCAGAGGGCCTTGGCAGCAGAGAAGAGGTTCGCAGTGCAAGCAGCGGCAACAGGCGCCAACCTTTCCAATATTAAGTGAGTGTCCCTGTGGTCTGTTCACTGTGCAACTGATGATACAACTCTACTGAAACGTGCGTTTTGAGACCCTGCTCACTTTGCAGGCGGTAGGGCCCTCTTTCTCGTGGGGTTCGATGTCTGTAATGTGAAACTTGATCTGTGGCAATGCAAACGCATCCCTTTATGGTATGCGTGGAGAATTGGATGGGATCAGAGGATGGAAGTCTGACTTGAGCATTACGAGGCCTGTAATATGAACGTAGTATTATTGTTTTATCCAACATGTGTTTTGTAATCTTTTTATCTGGACTGTGTTTCCAGGAGGTGCTGGCAGTGTGGTGAGTCTCTGCTGGGAAAGGTCCCATTCCAGTACCTGGACTTTACCTTCTGTACGCCTCGCTGTGTCCAGGCCCATCGCAAGGCCGGCGCCGCCACCCCAGCCAAAACCACTACGTAGAGCTAGACACCCTAGAACCGATCTACCTCACCGCCCCGGTGACGGGAGAGGGTGTTTGAGACGCTGCCACCATTCACCCAAACACATTTTCTGAATCATTCATGATGAAGGCCATGGTAACAAAAAGCAAAAGATAATTTATTTTACTGTGCGTATGAAAGAGCAAATGCAGAAGAGCAAGCAATAAAAACTATATTTCAAAAATACTATTTAGTATTTTGCATGAATGTTGAATCATCTTGACGATGATTTGAGTTAAAATGCATCAACACAAGTTAAAATGCATCAAACAATTGAAACACTGATGGGTAATACTAATGTGACAATCAATCATTGTTCGATCGTTCAACCGTTCTTATCCTGATTCACACATTCACAGATTGCTCGATCGTTCCCGGTGTCATTTTCACATTCAGGCTACCATGAATTGAAACGGGGCGACCCAGATCATTTTGTCCAGGGTGCCATGAACTGAGGGTCACCGAGATCATGACGTCCAGGGTGCCATGATGTGATGCCAGCGGTGCCTCAGGGCCTCCCGGTGGTCCTGTTGAGGTGAGGCCGGTCCATGAACAGGACTCTGTGGTGGTCCGGGGCCCCCTCCAGCTCCAGAACGGTGATGTTGTTGGGCTGGGTGGTGCTGAGTAGCGGCCCTGGGACATAAAGAGTCTGTTGAGGCCCCCTGGTGGGCCAGTACCGGCCGAGATTCACCCCGTTGATCCACACCTGACCCTTGAACACAAAACCACACAACCAAATGTCAATTCAGTGTTTCTTCATCAAAATGCTCTGAATTGTTTTTCGAGTCCTTAAAGTCAAGCGCCCAATTGACTTTGTGCAGGACTCTTCTTGAGCATGTTGATGTTGTAGACGTCAAATCCGTTCACACTTTTCTTTACCTTCGACCAATCATTGAGCTTGAGGAAGGTGTCCCTCGCCAGCCCGTTAGGCTGCAGGGTTCCCATGTAGAACACGGGCCCAGCAGAGGGCTCTTTCCCACGGACTGGGGGGGACTGGCGGGCCTCCGAGTGGGGCCAGCCACCAGCGATGGCTCCGTCAATGTCCAAAGTATAGATCTCCCAGTCGGTCAGCACATCACTACCCAGGAACAGGTTGCCCAGGAGGCCCTGCAGTGAAGCACAGAGCTGGTGACTTATTCACGGTCTCCTGAATGACAAGTAAAGCCCACAAATATATCATAGGTGTGAGAAATGGGGAGATATTTCCTTGCCTTGTGGTCATTGATTTTGCTGCCAAAGTTCACTCTGCCCATGTTCTCAACTAGAAGGTCCACGGTGTCTCCCTGCTTTCC
Organism: Trisopterus minutus; assembly: GCA_027122715.1. Taxonomy (NCBI): domain Eukaryota; kingdom Metazoa; phylum Chordata; class Actinopteri; order Gadiformes; family Gadidae; genus Trisopterus; species Trisopterus minutus. The sequence continues at coordinate 3,138,560 of JAOPUD010000090.1, forward strand.
GGAGATCTTAATCACCAGGGTGGTGTCCCTCTCCAGCATGCCCTGGAACACCTGCTCAGAAAAGTACAAACCGTAGAATCTCACGTCCAGAACCATCAATATTTAACAAACAAATCTGGCGTCTGATCATCTAAATCACTGGCCAAAAGGATAAAAAAAAAAAATCAAAATATTCAATGTTTATTGACATGTTCTTTCCCCCACACATCCCTCCTGTATGGATGCACAACAAAGGAGTTATTGTGAGCTCCTACCCCATTGACGGTGACGTAGGCGCGGTCATGAACTCCATTCAGAGGAGATATGAGTGGAGTGGGTTCCCACAGCTCCCTCGGCAGTTTGGTCCGATACAGCATATATCCATAGTACTGTACACAATGGAGAACATGTATGTTACAGGCCTGATGGTCTAGAAGTTATTTTCCTAAGAGGAGTCACTGGAACACTGGATGGTCTGAGCCCAGCCCGTCAGGCGTCCTCCATAGTACCTGGTGCATCTCCTCAAAGGTCAGGAGGTACTGAGATGTCATGGGCCCTTGGGGTGAAAACAGGTTCAGAAGGCTGGAGATGTTTCCAACCTGTAAAAGCAGAACCGTACTTCATTATTGATTATCAAATTTCAATCAAGTTTGTATATCCAAAAAGGTTGTGACGCCATTTTACTATGAAGAGAGCTAGGGTCAGTGATTGTTGACTTGGGAATCTATTAGAGGTTTAAATGGGACCCGCAGGTACGTCACAGTAATTGCTTACCTTTCTTAGGGTCACAAAGCCGTAGGCAAACTTGGGGGTGGCTGGTGGCATGGGTCCAGCTGGAACATCTCTGAACTGAATATAAATACGAAACCAGTGGAGGGCAAGTCAGACACAGACACCACGAATCAATCAAAAGCATTCTGTGCGCTGGTAATCATTAAGTTATTCGCTCTTTTTCATATAAAATCGCAAAGAATCACATTCTTTGGGCGCCGCCATTGTTTTGAATTTCTGTAGACCGCAGCACTCCTTCTTCTTCATGACCTGAAACTCCCTCCCCCTGAAACTCGTCCCTTAACCTTGGATCTTATTTCTGGGCTCCAGCCATCACCATGGTGACGGTACCTGCTTGATGACGTCCCTGATGAGCAGCAGCTTCTCCGTGGGGTCCCCCGCCTCAGTCAGTGGGGCGTCGTAGTCGTAGCTGGTCACCACCGAGCGGAACCCCACGTCGTGGTCGGCGCCTACAAGGGCAGCACCAGTGTTCACGTCACGCCGTGCAAGCTCATGCTAACTATCCTGCTGTGCACGTGTTGCTAATGTTACGTAGCGGCGTGAGCTCACCGTTCCAGTAGCCAAAGTTGGTGCCTCCTTCGAACATGTACCTGTGAAAGAAAAGATTAAACTGTGGAATGCGTAGAATATACCCAAGGGTGTGTTTTGCTAAAACCCCAGTGATGGTAGTAGGTAAGCTAAACATCTTTTCTCTTAACCCCCTAAAGAAAAACGTATCATTTAACTCCCTCCTTATTAACTGAAATGTAAAGTCATCAAGGTGGCTTACATGTTAACGCTGGCTCCCAAGGCCAGCATCTCCCTGAGCATTTTGCTGACCTTCCATTGGTTGACTTCTGCATGCCCCTGCCCCCAGTGGTCCAGCCACCCTGTGTAGAACTCTGAGTTGACCTATAAGACAACTGTGTTACAAGCCATCCATAATCTCTTTATGTAAAGGGTTACGCCGTACATAATACATGATAACGGGATATTTCAAGCAACTCACCAGAGGCCCTTGGGGTTCAAACCTCCTCTGTCGTTGGAAGGCTGTCGTTATGTTGGTATCTAAATAAAACAAACGTTGAAACGTTTTAAGACACTGGCATCAAACAGAAATAGCGCTGTCCACCCATATGATTGAAGAGGTTGATCCAACGATAATCCATCATGCGTCTGGCTAGACCATCCCTCGTGTCACTTCGCTGTAGGTCCGTTTTGAAATGGCTTAATCGACACCAGACCTGGCGCTGAAACCCTGTCCCTGTAACCCGGGAACGCCCCCAGATGCCTGTGTGAGCACGCGGTACCGACCGGTGCCGAAGTCGATGGTGGCGTACAGGTCCTGGAGAGCGCCGCAGGACATCTCCTTGTCCGTGTTTCCATCGGTGGTGAAGAGCAGCGTGTCCGCGCCCAGGAAGTAGCGGAATATGGTCTGCAGGGTCCGCATGTAGTGGTAGTCACAGGCGTGGTAGCTCCCGTACTCGGTCTCCACC
>JAOPUD010000090.1:3215257-3227485 GCA_027122715.1 Trisopterus minutus
CTCTCCCTTAGTGAGGTGTCGCTTGTTTGAACCCTAAATCCCATGTCAAAGGTCAGAATGCCATGAATGGACCACTCGGTCTGACGGCCCTCTGCCTTCACACAGGCTACTGGAACATCATCGTCCACGGGCGTAAGCACTCGTACCGCCTCTACACCAAGATGCTGAATGAGGCCATGAGGTGGGCGTCCGCCATACAGGGGGCCATCGACAGCAAGGTGCCCATCGAGACCCCCACCCAGCAGCTCATCAGGGACATCAAGGTAGAGACCCCTCGCACGGCGCACGACAACCCAACGTTCCCCCATCATGATTGGTTGCCCAGTAACGCCTGTTGAATTCACTCACTAATTAACCAGTTGTCATTTGCATTTTCTTGGCAAACTTGAATCCATGCCAGCTTCTAAACCAGGTTGCAGACAATGTAGTTCTTAAGTGAGGTACTTAAATATAGAGTGTGTGTGCTTGTGTGTGTGTGCGTGTGTGTGCGTGTGTGTGCGTGTGTGTGTGGGGTGATGCTGCCTAAAGGTACACTATGCCATTCTTATTCGACAACCTCTTTGAATAATATGTTTTTGGGTCGGCTGTTAATCCGTTAATGATGTTTTTGTCGACTCTCAAAGCCGTGTTTGGGTTTGGTCCAATAGGAATGTATAAACACACAGCCGTTGCCAGTAGAGGAATGGTAATGCACATTATCTGTCTGTTGGGCTGACAGCACCCCATAGTGGAGTGAGTGCATAGTGTACCTTATACCGCACTCTGCTTTCCTACTTTTCTTCAACGCTCTGTGTGCTATTGATCCGATTGTGTGTGAATTACTGAATTACTGCAGTTCATTTTGTTCCTATTTGGGGTTTCATAAAAGTGCTTTGGAAACAAATGATTGAATTACCTGGTGGGATAGTGGGCGATTCCCCGGCACAATTAAATGTACAAATTTAATGACAAAAACATTCATCCTTTTTTGAAGTGCTTCTTCCTGCTACCTGCGTGCTACAGCAATTCCTATAGCTTAGTATTTTGAGTTCATGATCTATAAACCGCTGGATGACTCACGCTGCTCTCTCTGTCCCCAGGAGAGCAGTCTGAACGTGGAGGCAGTGGAGCAGACCTACTGGAGGAACCCCATCCTGAGATATACCCAGCACCCCCTGCACTCCCCTCTCCTACCGCTGCCTTACGGAGACGTCAGTGTCCATCGTAAGTCTGCTGTTATATCCACTGTTAAACCCTCACACTAGTATTGAGTTTCATGGACCTGGGGTGGCAGTAGCTCAGGAGGTAGAGCGGGGTTGAGGTTGCTAGTTCGATCCCCGGCTCCTACTAGCTGAGTGTCGAGGTGTCCCTGAGCAAGACGCCTCACCCTACCTGCTCCTGGTGAGCTGGCTGTCACCCTGCGTGGTTGACTCCATCGTTGCGTGACTGTGTGAATGAATGGGTGTAAGTCGCTTTGGATAAAAGTGTCAGCAAACTACCCTTAATGTAATAATGTAAATTCATGAATCTCCGCCTGTGTGCTTCGGAATCCAAACGGTATCTGTGTTTGTTCCCTGCAGTGCAAAAGGAGAAGGGCTACTCCAGCCTGCAGGACGAGGCGGTGAAGATATTCAACTCGCTGCAGGAGATGGAGGCGGTGTCGGACCCTGTGCCCATCATCCAGGGCATCCTGCAGACCTGCCAGGACCTGCGGCCACTCAGAGACGAGGTCTACTGTCAGCTGATCAAACAGACCAATCACGTTCCCCAACCCAACAGTCTGGCCAATCGTGCCCACTGGCACCTGCTCACCTGTATGGGCTGCACTTTCCTCCCCAGCAGGGGTATCCTGCGCTACCTCAAGTTTCACCTCAAAAGGTATTGGGTCAGAACTCAGTCTGAACTGCTACTGTCTTAGAGAGGCTTTTCTTCATGTATTTTGTCAGTGATATTTAACAGAATTTAACTTTACTTATTTCCTTGTCATGTAAGAGTCTGCAAACAAATATTGCAACAACTACTAAATGTATCTACTAGCCTGTGTTCCCTTCACAGCTCTTTCTAAGCCTCTGTGTGTTGATTCCACAGGATTAAAGAGCTGTTTCCAGGCTCAGAGATCGAACTGTTTGCCCATTTCATCGGCGAGTCGCTGAAGAAGACCAAGTGCAGAGAGTATGTTCCGTCCCAGGAAGAGATCGTCGCCCTCCTCACCAGACAGGAGATGACCACCACGGTCTACTGCCACGGTGGGGGCTCCTGCAAGATCTCCATCAACTCCCACACCACTGCTGGAGAGGTAGGCTGTAGACCGGACTGTAGATACGCTGTAGATAGGTTCACATCTCACGGTCTTCACAGACAGGAGAAAATCTCTGGAGTAAAGGATTGTGCCTATTTACATAAAATTCATGTGTGTAGTGGTCGGATAATGTAGGGTATATGGGTGTTGGACAAAGCTGAACGGTACAGGGTTTGATTCCCAATGCCTGCAGGCCCCCTTGAGCAAGATGCCTAAGCCCTACCTGTTGCCCATTTATCTGAATTTACTTTAGATAAAAGCATCCGCCTTTATCTACAGTTAAATGTTTGATCAATATCAACGCCATCTCTCTGATGTCCAGGTGGTGGAGAAGCTGATCAGAGGCCTGGCGATGGAGGACAGCAGGAACATGTTCGCTCTGTTCGAGCACAAGAACAACATCGACCGAGCGGTGGAGAGCCGGGTGATCGTTGCTGATGTTCTGGCTAAATTTGAGCGGTCAGTCGTCCAAGAGATCACATTGTTTGAGTCAAATATGCCGCTCAGTAAAGATGGAAAGTTTAAAATGACAAACATGCAGTTAAATTAATAGTTGGAATTGGAATCCTTTCCCCTATCAGTCTGGCTGGCAGTGAGGAAGAGGAGGACGAAGGACAGTGGAAACTCTACTTCAAACTCTACTGCTTCCTGGACGTGGAGAGCATGCCCAAGGAGGGCGTGGAGTTTGCATTCATGTTTGAGCAGGTGAGTCACACTGTATTCGTACAGATGCTCACACACAGCCCTCAAGAGGTTGGGTCCACCTCCCGGTGCTAAACCCTCTCCTTGTGGGTTCCCCTCAGGCCCACGAGAGTCTGACCAGTGGCCACTTCCCCGCCCCGGAGGAGACCCTGCAGCACCTGGGGGCCCTGCGCCTGCAGTTCCTCCACGGCGACAAGGCCCGGGTCAACTGGATCCTGGAGAACGTGTACCCCATGGGTCGCCTGCGCAGCCGCATCCTGCACTTCACCAAGGCTGGGGCCGGTGCCACGGGCCAGACGGGCCAGACGCTGGAGCGGCGGAGGACGAGCTTCCTGGAGGGCACCCTGCGGAGGGGCCTGAAGACGGGCTCCATGAAGAAGCAACGCATGGAGGAGGAGCAGATGCTGGAGATGTGGATCAAGGAGGAGACGTCGGCCACCAGAGCCAGCATCCTGGAGAAGTGGTCCCGCATCCGGGGGCTGGACCAGCACCAAGCCATGCTCAAGTACATGACCATCATCAAGGAGTGGCCCGGCTATGGCTCCACTCTGTTTGATGTGGAGGTAAAGACCCGGGAGATGCGGTTTGATGTTGAGTCGTGTCGCGTGTGTCGAGGTAAAAAGCCTGTGTTGTTGAGAGTCGATTTGACGGGGGACTGTTTGTGTTGTCTTTGCAGTGCAAGGAGGGAGGCTTCCCTCATGATCTGTGGCTGAGTGTGAGTGCGGAGAATATCTCGGTCTACAAGAGAGGAGACCCTAAGCCTCTTGAGACCTTCCCGTACGAACACATCGTCTTCTTCGGCGCTCCTCAGCCCTGCACCTACAAGATCACCGTGGATGAGAGGGAGATGTTCTTTGAGACGCCACAGGTACGTTCACCGTCCCGCTTGGGATGTTCTGCTGGAGAACAGTGGTTGCCATGTTGTTTTGAGAACAGCCTGAATTTTTATTTCTGGGTTTCTGTGTCTCCAGGTCGGGGAGATCACCAAGATCATGAAGGCCTACATCAACATGATCGTGAAGAAGCGTTGTAGCGTGAGATCTGTGTCGAGCTACGGAACCAACTGGATCCGGTGATGGTCAGGACAGGACCGGTCCTGCGCTGTACAGAACCGAACCCAACAGGACCATGGGGAGAAAGGCCAGGGAAGACCAGAAGCAAATCACTTGCAAAAGAAAATCGTAGAGCTTTCTAGTGACCGCTGAAGAATATTGTCAAACTTTGAAAATAGAAAGAATGGTTTGAAAAGTTTGTACAGAAAGACAAAAGTAACTGCTTATTGCAACATTCAAAACGCTAGCGTCTGCACAACTATAAGCTAATTTTTCCACAGGGTATTGCTTCCTCTGATACGGGCTTCATTTTGAATATCCTTGACGCTTACTCATGTTATTTACACTGGTGGTTGCTGTTATCTTGCTTACAGTTCCCTTCTGGAGTCAACGTCCTGTAAAAGTATTTTCATTTTTGTATTTAAAACCTTAAACCAGGGGGGGGGGAATTCGACCAAGCGTGCATTTTATATGTTCAGCGTCAACCATGCTTAACAAATCAAATCACATGCACGGACAATTCTGTAAAAAGCAATGAGCTCCTTCACTATCATTTAGCATTTTCCCCTTTAAGTCCCTGTCCGGAATTTAGAGTCCCTCAGGTAAACGGGCGATACCACATCATCAAAACAGAACAGCATCTACACTTTATTGCCTTAAGTGGGTTTTTCACAGTACTTTTCAAACGTCCACCATTTTTGACTTATAGTCAACAGATATGGCCATTTACAAATGTATGAAGCTGGCAATACCATGTTTCTAGATATGGAAACGTTTGCCTTCTCAAACATTTGCAGAGACGAGAGGAATCCAACCGGTTGGGCAATGTGGTAGAGCGTTTCGAGGAAGGTGCCATTTACTGTAAATGGTTGTACAACTGTTTGCCGCTTGTAAGTGTAACGTTACTGTTAGACTATTTCTCAGTATTGATCTGTTATATTTTTAGAACAGAGTTGGTCATTGAAAGGATTTGTGACTGAAGCTGTTATTCAAGGACTGAGGAGCGGGCATGACGCAGCTTGGCCACCCCATGTCTGAAGGATGTATCTTGTTTGTTTTTAGATAGTGTCGAGTGTCTGTGAGGCTTATTTATTATGTGGACTATTGATGATGGGGAGAGAGTGAGTGGCGGCGAGAATTCACAAGCACCAATTTTGTGAGGACAGTCACAGAAATGAATTGTGATGATGCTGTTTAATGTTTGGATTTCTGAATGAATTGTGCGTTCTGATACAACTCAATTGTACCATGGTAGATGCAACATTGGATGTAAACATGCTCAAAATTGTATGTGCTTAGAAGTGAAAAGAATGTCATATGGTCTCAAACAAATGGGCTGTAGCTCCCAATGTTATGACTGGCTGTGCTTGTTGAATGTTTAATATATGTCAGGAAGTCTAGGACACTCTGGATGATGTAAAAGCAGGGAAACATGCATTTGCCAAGCTATTGCCCACAAAAACAATGAAATCCACTTAGACTATACAGATTGTCTTCACCTAACGTCACAACACCGCCCGTCTTCCACTGCTCTCCCCAGGCTCAGTGATCTACGGGGAGGCTTTCTGGTAAAGCTGCCGGCGGCCATTCCAGAGACTTTCCCTGCCATTGAACACTCACTTCTGCTTGTTTTGAACAAAAGACAACGTTTTATAACTGAATTTAAATATGCTTTAATAAATTATTGTATTTCATTAAGTGCTTTGGGGTTGGTTGTTTGTCAGTGTGGTGTGATGAGGAAATGAAACTGAGCATGAAACTAAAAGTTGTGAAAGCCTTCCTTTTGCTGACCATGGGGCCCTGGGGCCCGTGACGTCAGACGTTGATAATAAAAAAAGAAAAAAGAAAAAAGGTATCCACCCCTCTTCAGCTGCTTACAAATCCGCGACTCAAAAGTTTTACTTTAGTGATACAATTTTGGCAAATCCCGAAATGTCCGGAATGTATAGATTAGCGTTTTTAGTTGTGATCTTCACCCTGAGCGCCATCAGAAGCGGTGACTCGCAGACCGTGGATCCTCCGGGAGGTGAGTTCTGTTGCTACTTCATTAGCCACTTAGCTTCTCCTCTTATTTATTGGCTCAGGTCACAAGTTTCCCCTCAGGATCAAAACATGACCAAAACAAACCCGTTTCTCCCTTTAACCGGATTATTGCGATTAGTATTTTTTTTTCGCACGACACCATATATATATTTAGTTTGCGACGTATTTGATTTTTGTAATTCATTGCATCAGTGTCTCTGTAAATTACTAATTGCGCAACTGGATGCGAAATGCTCAGCTTTAAACTATCAGTTTCACTTGGTTTTAGTCACAGTACTGCTGAACATGGGGTTATTACATGCTTATACCTAAACGAGTCAATCCGTCATAGCCATTCCCTAATGTGAATAACCTCACATTAATATAATATGTTATAATTCCCATTTCAGTCCCTTGTGGCTCAAAGTCTAACACCACTTGTGAAGAATGCCTTAAGAATGTGACTGTAAGTATACTTAAAGTAAATGCATAAAGAATAAATCAATATACCATACAAGCCTTTTCTCAATATACAAAGAAAATGAAAGGAGCACATTTCTATGTCTGTTTCAGTGTTTGTGGTGCATGTCAACGAAGGTATGTGTGGACTACCCTGTGAGAAACATCCTGCCTAAGCCCAGTGTGTGTCCATTAAATGATGCACGATGGGGTCTTTGCTGGGGTAAGACAAGCACATTCTGACCAGCGATAAAAATGACCACTGAAGGTCACATTTTCACTCAAGGTTGTAATAATGATGTCCCTGTGTCCCCTTTTTGTCACGTTTGGTGTCATTTCCAGTCAACTTCCAGAGTCTGATCATTTCCATGTCAGTGCTGGCAGGCATAATCATCATTGCCATCCTGGTCTGCTGTTTCTGCTGCTGTAAATGTGAAAGAATCGGGTAAGCAGTAAATGAAACCGCTTTAGTTTTTCATCAAATCAACTAAGGGCCATCCTGTGTGACCAGGCTCACGAGTCACAAGGCTAAGTTTACTTTGTAATTTGGCTCAGTTCCCCAGCCAAGAAGAAGGAACACAATGAGCTCCTATTGTTGCTTGTCAGCCTGCATCAGCCTTTGCCCAGGTTCGGCTCAGTTCAGATGTGAATGCTGGTGTTTCAAATGGACTTAATTTCCTCTAATCCACCTTCAAGTTGAAAATAAATGCACTCTATAGTCACTCAATAGTGTTTGGAATGGGACTCAGTTTTATTCAGTTCGGTGTGTGTGTGTGTGTGTGTGTGGGTGTGTGTGTGTGTGTGTGCGTGTGTGTGTGTGTGTGTGTGTGCGTGTGTGTGTGTGTGTGTGCGCGTGTGTGTTTGTGCACGTGGTGTTAGGTCCCTGTGTGGGTGTCTTTGTTATATGCTACGAGACTCAGAGCATGTCTCTGCTTGTGTGGCCAACTGCCCAAGTTTTCTCGTCACGTTGGACTTTTTAGTTCCTTTAAGCAGCTCACTGTGTGGATTATGTTATAATTATAAAACTCCAGGAACAAGCGACAGGACGCTAGAGCGGCCCAACAGGACCGCGCGAGGAAGGCCCGCAAAGATGAGAGGTAATTGAGTGTTGATCCAGGCGTTGGGTACTGCTTGAATCCAGATACGGTCAGCACTATCAACAAGTTGCAGTGGTCACCTTCAACCTTCAGACCTTGATCTTAACACTTACCTTTTGTTTTTATGTAAACAGAAAGTCTCAGATGAATGTGCGTCACGAAGAAGTCAGGCAGAAATATGGTAAGAAACATGAATCCTGTCGTTTTTTTTAAGGAAAAACATCACACTCACCTTTCAAATCGAATGTATACTTAACAGATGAATGTGCTAAAATTTGATCTTTAATATTTTATGATTTAATGGCGCCCCCTACTGGAGGAATCTAATTTTGTCATCAGACATCAGACCTTGTAGGATGTACTACAGTAAATGCTCTCAAATGTAGTTCAACTGAAAAATGCTGCAGTTCAACTAAATATTGCTCCTTTACATATATATTATATATATGTATTATTTGTATACACACACACACACACACACACACACACACACACACACACACACACACACACACACACACAGGTAACAAATTAATCATTAAACATTAATAGATGAAAGAATTTAATGTTTTCTTTATATATATATTTGCGATGTTTGCTAACCAAATGCATTTCATATGACAAGATAAAATGAGAACATGCATAACGATACATGTTTGACAGAACTGTTCGCCTAATTCATGACAATAATTGAACTTTAAACTTTGCAGTGGCAGCAGTAAAAAATACTCACTAAGAGCATAATACACTATGCTCTTAATGAAAGATCAAAAATGTAATTTTGTTTCCCTTTTCATAGGTCTTACAAAGGGGAATCCTTATTCACGGATGGAGGACAATTAAGATACAATCCAGGAGAAGAAGTCGCAATAGCAACAGAATCACAATACATATTCTGTTGTCAATCAGAAATTGTTGTGATGTTGTATCATTAGGTCCCTGAGGATTATCGTCATCAAGTAGAATGTGTTGTACTGTGATGTTAGTGTTTTATTTCATGCCAATGACAGATAAAGAATGTGATGTAGAAACTTGTATATCGAAAATGCACTCCATTGAATCACATTTCATTATAATTTTACATAGATATCATGTGATTATGTTTTCCACTGTAGTCATTTGTTTGTTATGCTGTATGTTTCATTATCAAAAAGAGTAACGCCTAATATTGATTGATATTCACTTTTGCACAATGCTAGTAAACCATATATTAATTGGTGTCCTTCTGAAATTAATCTAATGGGGGTGTTTATGGAGTAGCAATTATTAATGTGAATTGCAAATGCTATTTCACATCATCCTTATGAATTATCATTTACTTTTGTTGCTAATAGTATAGTGAAATAATGTTTGTATCCACTTTTAGATTGATCATCATTGACATATTCATGGTTTGTTCTGTAGTGTTTTGTACCACATAAATACAGTATACTGAAGGTATGTGTCTCCTTGATCTACTAAACACAACAAAACTTGCAAACAACAGGATTTTCTATATCAACTATGTGTTTGAGTGGTCCAAGAGTTGTGCAAATAGTGCCTGTCTGTTTAGTCTGAGTCGCGGGCACGCGGACATGTGCTTGCGCGCACACGTATCCACGTTCCCGAATAATACGAAACACGTGACATGGAGTGGTCGAATCACAATTTCATACTGTGTGCGCGCTCCCGGTCGAAACCTAACAGACCGAGCAAGAGCTGCCTGCAGACCCGCTAACGCACTGCCCGGATAGCAATCCGTTTTCACATTGGAAGTAAGGTCTCGGGGAGAAACTGCACAATGTCTGAAGAAAAGCCAAAGGTTAGTGATGGTTTGCCATGAAATAACTATTGTGCATGTGTAATTATTGTTTAATGCTGTCCTCTGTAAGTTAACGTGAGCTTTGTGGCTAACCTAGCTAAGCTAACCATCTCCAGATAGCGCTGCATTTGAGCGGGCAGACCGACAACACAAAGGTGGACAAATGTGCGGATCTTTCTGTTATATGCGAACATCCTTGCATTGTGATGTGTTCATTCTACACTAAACCATTTGTCTGACACATGATCAACTATATTGACATTTGCTCAATCACATATGTTTGATAAATGAACGATTTGGAGTGTTTTTCTTTGCGCCATTGTGCCTTTCTGCGCCAGTTAAACCACGGACTAGCTTGCTATGCTAGTCCGAAGGAGCGCCTTGGGTGCGCATCTTCGGCCAGGACCAGGCGAGTGGTGCGCACCTCTGCTGCGGACCTCCAGGTGTTCCGTCTGTGTGCGGTTCTGTAGGTGGTCTTAAGTGCAGTTGCTGAGCGTGTTTGTCTGTGTGTTTCTAGGAAGGTGTAAAGACGGAGAACGACCATATTAATCTTAAAGTAGCGGGTCAAGACGGGTCGGTCGTACAGTTCAAAATCAAAAGGCACACTCCGCTCAGCAAGTTAATGAAGGCATACTGCGAACGACAGGTGGGTCTACTACTTAAGTGATGTAGTCCAACTGACTTGGCTGGCGAGTTAAAACACAAGAGCCACCTTTTCTGTAGTTTTTCAATCAATATCCGCATGTCAACATTTCCCCCAGCTCCTTGTCTGTTTCATGTTTGATTTTGAGAACATGTTTGTCTTGTGTTTTGCAGGGCTTGGCGATTCGTCAGATAAGGTTTAGGTTTGATGGACAGCCAATCAACGAGACGGATACCCCTGCACAGGTTGGAAAAAACTAAACCTCTTTATTCTGTCATTTCCCGCAATGTTGTTGAATGTATAGCCCACCCCGTTCAGTCACTGATTGACATTTGCAAATGGCTTTTCATTGAATTACCACTGTCTTTACTTCAAAATAGTTTTGCACTAGGATGAACGTATACCACATCATCAAACTTTTGTCCAAAAATTGTATTCACTAATTTTATCACCCATTTATTTTATTCATTTAATTGTAAGATCAGGGTAACTATTGGCAAAGGAAACTTGCATCCAAATAATTAAGGACTTTAACCTGGAAATAAGCATTGCTTAATTTGTGTAAGCTTTAGATATTTTAGCACCCCAATCTGTACTGTCTTGCCCCATGGCACCTGATTATGTTGCTCTTTACAAGTTGCTTGATAGTTTATACCAAGGCAGGCGTATTATTCTAATAACTAACATCTGTATTAACACACAGGCTGGTAAAGCGCTTCTTGTACCCCAGTCGTTGGGGTTTGCAATAGGATGCAAGCATTGCCCCTTTTAAAGTAACCCTAGCACTGTAGGGGTGCACTGCAGCTAGGACTTGGTAATATATCCTCACTGTTGGGGACCATAACCTGCTTTCTCAGCTGAACGAAGCAGGTTACTAGATAATACGATTATTCTTCACCTGATGACAACGGCATGGGACGTGTGTTTCGTTTTTATGTTTTATGTCCACACAGACTCCAAATCCCTATTGTGAATCTGCTTTTTTCCGCCAATTCTTTAAAATGTTTATTAATACTCCTGCACTAAATTACTTAACTGTTACTATTATCATAGTGATTCTATGCTGCAGTTGTATTTGTCTGTTAACTGAAATTAAGTTAAGTCAAGTCCCCCATGTACAGCTTTCAACATCTAGGTCTACCTAAACATGTCCGGCTCTTAAGCCAGATGCTTATGAATTTGATGCACATAGAAAGGAACTTGGAAGGCCATGCCTGGATTGTCACGGGCCAGATTTAAATACCCTATAGATGCTGAGGGGATGTTCTCCGTGATATATTTCTGTTTGTTGTGTCCCGTGCCTTAAAGTTGTATTTGTATGTTTTTTAGTTGGAGATGGAGGACGAAGACACAATTGATGTATTTCAACAACAGACGGGAGGCTACTTCTCCTAAGAGGACCATGGACAAACCTCAGAGGACCCGACCCCCGCAGAGCGGCCTCTTCTCTCATTGTCATTGTTTCTATTGTTTTGGATTCTTTCTCCTTCTACCTTCACCCAAACTGAAAGCTCTATAATTCATTCAGGGATATGTCGTTGTGGCCAGATCCATATTTTGCCACCGTGTTCAAAATGCTTAAGTAGTGTGTACTATTTATCTAGTATGACATGTTCCAGACACGAGCAGGCTGGCCCGCAGGGAAACACAAAGGGAGGTCCGTTAGCGATGTCTACGATTAATATGCCATCGCCAACTTAGTGTCTGTTTCTGTTTCTGCGGTTGAAACTTGGCGGTTCTGCACGCTGATGGATCCAGCCTGCAGTTTACTGGGTGGAAGAAAGCTGAGACAGAGATGTTGGATTTCGTAAATATATATATATAAACATATACATACAACTCATTTTAGTCATCTTTTAATAAGGAACAACGGTCAAACTAATGTCTGATTCATCCATATTCCATTTTTAATTAAAGGAACAAAAGAGAAGTATGTATATGGACACTTGACCTCAATTATGTCGCTCCCCGTGTGAAGTGATAATAAACGATGTTAATGTAACCCGGACCAAAAATGCTACGTGACTAGATTTCTGAATGAAGCGGTATAGTGTCAGGGTGTTAGAGCCCACTACTTATAAAGGCTTTACATCACTTAGGAACAGGGATAACTTCAGTTGTGTTTTCGTGCCCCCTCCTCAGTCCTCCGGCCATAAAATAAAGGGAATTCCCCC
>JAOPUD010000090.1:3227585-3237957 GCA_027122715.1 Trisopterus minutus
CCCCCCCCCCCCCCCCCCCCCCAGCATCCCACATGCACAAGTCCCAAGTGCTCTAGTCTCCAATAGGCTTCATTATTTTAAAATAACAGTTGTTCACATGTTTGGCTATATTATATAACTTATACATTGAGGCATTGCTGTTTTTTAGGGAGGTTTTGAGTGCTTTGTCAGACATTACTGGTACACTGGTGTGAGCAATGGCTGAGGACAGACTGGACTTCAGATGCTGGGGGGAATTGGTTAACATCTTTCACAGATAATTGTACATTTTCTTTTTGTCCTTTTACTGTATACAATAAATATAGTTTGGTACTTAGCCTCTTGCATTGATATATCATTTATGTTTAGACTACTTTCAATCCCTCATTCCGCAACACCCTGTTGCAAGTGTTATTAAATGCAGTTAATAAATTTCCTCATTTAAAGGGGTGTGCCACTGAATTTGAGTATTTATGTGGTCATTGCTATACCCTTCAGTACTGCTTTGTTATAAACGTAATTGCCTTATCCAAAGGCATTACATTTGCGTCTCTCAAGTGAGTGCACATGGGTAGTGTATATTTGAAACTGAAGCTTTGTAGATAAATAGGTGATGAAACATTTGGTACATGATTTACTTTCATTTGAAAAACGTGATCTATTTCATAATGTGGCATGTTATTGTACACTAGAGGGCGCTGTAGTTACATGGATGTTCTATTCGATTGTTGACTTGGTAGTATGATCACACGGCTGAATAATGGGTGCTGCTCTCAATGTTGTAACCGGTTTATCTTCTTTCAAATATAACAATTTTAAGTTAATTATTGTTTTTTTAATGGTCCGGCACTGGGGTAATTTCTGACCTTTTGGAAATGTTTATGGTTTCTCAGACACATTTTATAAAAACTTAAAGTCGTCTAGTGAGACATGGACCTTAAAGCACAAAGGAATTGCATTTGCTTCCATGTCCAACAGGTCAATAGCCTGTGCATCGGTGGATCAAAGTATAGCCTATATATGCAACTTTGCCAGTTTGGTCTGGTGTAACAGTAGAGCACACACCTCAAGCAGTCTGAGACTTAAAAGATGGTTATTGCTCGCAGATCTACTGCAACATTTAGAGACATAATGTGAAATGCGTCAGCTGTGCTTGTATCCCTAATGGGTCTCACTTACGCCCAGTGTTGAGTTTCTCCAGAGTCCAGTGAATAACGCCACACCACTGCGCATCTGGATAACTTCTGGATCTTCTCCAATGTGTTGTTGATGTCATCCTCATGTGACTAATGTGGAGTCGTGGACCCCACCCTGTCAGGATATCAAATTACATCCCACCATTGGCTAAAGGTGGCAGAAAAACGTGATTCTAGGATTATATACCTTTGTGCTTTTAAATTAAACAGCATTTCGTGTTTATGGAATCTTGACTTTTTGATTTATTGACGCACAATGGACTCAAAGTACCACAATGCAACATACAAAACACCGTCTCCTTAGTGACGGGCTTTGGCACGCCCAAGTAGGGGGCTTGTCTCTGAATGGGCTCATTGTGGAGAGGGATGTGATTGTGTGCGGTGTGTGTGGACCCCCTTAACTAGCTGGTCAGCACTAGGAGGGATTAGCTACTAGCTTGGCTCTCAGACGGGCATTGCTAAGCCTGAATCATGCACATCGTCATTATTCCCCACTGGGAGTGGAGCCGTAGTTGTGCAAGATGCGGATAGCGGGGACACGTTTCGTTCCGTCCGCAGGTCGTCCGAGAAGTTTCCCGAGTTCAGACCTCTTCACGAGGTCTCCCGCAGGACGCACAGTCGGGTGTGCGGCTCTCATCACATGTGCTTCACGTTAAACTTACCCGACCCCGAAAAGACACCGACGGAAAAACGAAACACTCAACTTATCACTGAACCCGTGAGACGATTTGTGGAGTGAAAACGGAAACTTTTACGCATTGAGAGATCCACCGGGGAGGAGGACTGCAACGATGGGGAACGCAGGGAGTATGGATCACCACAACGACTTCAGGGGTCACCATATGCCCTCGAAGCTCCCCATGCCTGAACAAAGTGAACTGGAGGAGAGATTTGCAATCGTGTTGGTAAGACAACAGTAACACAACTTTGTCATTGTGGTTCCCATCAAAGCTTTGTTCCTCCCAGTAGCATCATGCAGCTGGGGACAGCTGTGTCTGGGGCTGGACCGCTGGCCCACACGCTGCCTCTTTGTTGGTCCGATCGGCATATTGGGTTTTACGGGATTCCCCTCTTTTCAACGTAGAAAGTTATATGACGTATTTTATTTTCTGGTAAATTACACAAAGATGATGATGAAGTCATAAAGTACTTCAATGAAGTAGTTCCAATGATCAGAGCAATATTGGAAAAGTAACGTTGGCCGCAAGAAGGCAAGGTACTCCAACTAGAGTCAACAAGTCCCTTTGGTTTGTCTTGGCTCTATTGCATACTTTTTGGTTTTGCGTCATATTGCACATTATGAACTCAAAGCGTTCTTTTTCTGACTTGTGTGAGGTTGTTTTAGAACATCCACCCACTAATCCCAGTGGATCTTCCTCGTCTACATTTCTGTTTCTGTAGGAATAATGCATAGGCGTATAAGTAATTATAGGGTGCCTTAAAGCTCACAGTTATATGAGGGTGTTTATAGATGCCTGCAAAGGCTCGTCAATCATAGCTTGACATTCTTCAGTAAAAACAAACCAACAAAAACCGTAAAGCATAACATAACAGGTTTGTAGATCGACATACAGGCCATTACCATAACAAACAAAGGAAAATTCTTGATGATTAGCCACCTTTCCAGTTCGATTTCAATGGGTGACTTAACGACCTACACAGTATGTAGTATGTTGCCATTATTTTTAATTCTGTAAAGTGACAGAAATATGAAACAAACTCAAATGGCATGTCCTGCTGATTAACACAAAAGTAGTGCAGATTGATGTCAATAGACTAGAAGATTTCCGGTTTCCAGCTTTGTTGCTCTTAACATCTCTGGATGGAGAAGAAACGGCAACACAGTTCAGGGCTCTTGTTGTTTTATTTTCAACCTCCCTAAGCTCTCCGTTTCTGGCACAGACCTGGCTTTGTTTTCTTAAGAGATGCAGTGGCTCAGACCTTCAGCTCCTTAGCCACTTACCAAAATTGGATCAGGTCGTGTCAGGAGTCGCAAACATACAGGGTTCCAGTTGTGCCATGTTAGGTCCACCGGTCAGCCTAATGTATCCCATCCTCGTTGGCTGGGAGCTGTCGGATTTCCGAGCAGGGGTTGACATGACACGGCTATAGGAGACTTAGGCCCTCGTCATAATCTACTCTAATAATGTCTACAGTCTGGAAATAACCTTTAGGGGTCAGACCTCGCTGTTGACAAGGGGGCAACTGTTGACCCTGAGACAGGTTTGGAGAAAAAACATTCAATGAGGAAGTATAGCAAATGAGTGAAGCGTGCTTTCTGCATGATGGCAAAATGTATTGATTAAATTGGAAAACATCAACAGCTTCATCTGAGCTCTAGAGAGAAATCACTGAATGAGATCTGGTTGTTTGTCTGCATTCAGAAAACATCTGAAAAGTCCTCTCAAACACTACTTTCAGACTAATGGCTTTTGGACCGGGACGGCAGCCCGGAGGTGTCTGGAGGATTTTCGTGCTACAAATCACATCACTTGTGTTATTTTCTTCCATTTAAACCGCGATGCATGTCGGGCCTATTGGCTGTCTGCTCTGTTCATCTAATTAGCGAGTGGCAGCGGTGATGATTAGCTGGAGACCCCACCGCCTCACGGTCTGCCCAGATCCACCTGGCCAGACCGGCAGTGATAAATCTTGTGTGGGCTGCTGGCTGGGTAAAGCCTTCTGGTGGGATTTGTAGTGGGATGAAGGATGGGTTTCATAGGGTGATGCGCAAGTTGGCCATATTTCCCCCGGGTCGGATATCAACACCAGTCACCCATGTCCACGTTGCTTGTGTGAGACGTATATAATAACTTTGGTTCCACGGTTGGATGTGTTCATCTGTGTGACCAGATTTTCCACAGGTAGTATGCCAGTTAGGATGTCTGTTTGGGAGGGGGGGGGCGGTTTGTACTGAGTGGCAGGTAAAACAAGGGTCTGGTGGAGAGAAAATGACATGGCATACCCGTTTCCCTCCCTCGACGGTTTGATTCAGCCCTTCAGATCTGGTGTCAGAGTGTGGGTGTAATGTTTCTCCCCTGGTGTGTTTGCCCCCTACGCCGAGCCCGTCCATTGCACAGGTGTCGCAAGGCCTGTTGGTTCAGTGGCGTCAGCCTCCTAGACGCAGGGCTGAGGCGAATGGGGGTGGGGTGTTTACATAAGAGCCGGAACCCTCAACGGTTTGATCTCCGTCCAGATCCTGACTCATAACAGGGGAGACCGTTTAGATTACAGGACTTTGCACCGTATGACGATGTTACAAATATGACGTAGTTCTTTGCGTGGAACGCAGCACCCTTTTTTGCTCCCAGAACTTGACTTGCATTAAGGTGGGCTGACTCAGGCCTTTGGAGACGGCCCCTCCCCTGAACTGGAGCGCTCCCCTGGGTTCTAGACATATTGGCAATCCCCAGCTCTAAGCTCATGTGTCTTCCTGTTGGGCTCTTGTGTAGCAACGCTGCGGTTGCTAGGCTAGGGTCCGGCAGAGCACTGATTTCGTTACCATGCTTCCTGTGGTTGGAATCCACTACTAGTTGAAATATACACACCAACCTAATAAGACCCGGGTAAAATAACGTCTTAGGGTGGTAGTTTGTGTTGTTGGCACATATAATAGTACACTTGTGTTATCTTCACACAAAGGGGTTTATTTTATAATCCTAATTAAGGTTAATATTTTTCGACTTTTGAATAACAGTGAGATGGGAGGACACACAATACTGTAAAAGTCAACCCAAGCTTCCGGCTAAATCAGTTTCTACCAAATGAAAAGCCCCTATTGAAGTGTGCGTCTTGAAAATCCTTGGGGCTCAAGCTGAGATTCAAACGAGACACAGGCTAATTGTAATGCAAGGTCTCGGCCGTGATAAGAGAAACTATTTGGCACATGCCCTTGGCCATGAAAGAAGATCTAATATATGCCCAAAAATGTGCTTTGTCTGAATGGGGAATCAGTAGTTTTTCTTGTGTCCGTAAACACAACATACCGTCTTCTGTTTTTAACATGCCCTGTGTTCCAAGTTCCAAGTTCTAATTATCTTATTAACTTGAGAAAGAGGAATTGAATGCTGTGCCTCCTGCTGCTATGTATGTAGGTTCACATGGAGTTTCACATTAGGTTTCACATGTTTCACGCGGGACGAGGGGAATGTCAGCAAGCTTCTGTCTCTAAAGGGGTTACCATAGCATCGAAGACAATGAGATGGTTTGGAACAGAGAAGGAAGATTTTAGTGTGTAAACCTTTCATAGTGCACATGCGTGATTACCACCAATGGAAGCGGTATTTTCGATACGGTTTACATCATGTGGTTATGCCTTTATCAATTATCCATTGTCGCCCTTTCACAACAAACCGTTGTGTAGGTTGAATGGAGGCCAATAAAGTTGTTAAACACCAGATGCAGCAGACTGCAGCAGCATTGTACAAATATATTGGAACATGTTTTGATTTATGTTTTAAGCATCATGTAATTAGCCGGTCCTAGTGGACTGTGGGTGAGATGACTCAAGAATGGGCTTTCAGCTAACCGTCAACCCCTCATGGAACCAGGACTCTAGACCACATCTAGAAAGTCCCTGGTCTGGGACCAGGAGGCCAGAATGTTCTCAAAACAGTGACTCGGTATCAGTGCCTTAGAGAGGTTTGTTCATGTTATTTGTCTGAGCGGGCCATATGGGCAACAGAGAATTAGCTGTTTTGATAGCTAGTCCTCTCAATGGGCTCCAGATTAGCTTTAAGCTGCTTTGTTGAAGAGGGGCAAGATCTGCCAATATTTTAGGCTCAAAGACACTAAAACAACCTTGTGCTGTCTGCTCTAGGACGTGGCCTCCACACACGACCCAACTCGACTTGATAATACCTGGAGGGGGTGTTCACGGTGTCCCTTTTGACCGTGCAGTCAGCCAATGTCTGTCCTGTCATCTCCCTGAATATTCATGTTGACTCTTCATTAAAACACCAGAACAATGGTGGTTGTCTGTGTAGCAGAGGGTGGACAGTAGCCGGGTTCTGTGCAGCCGGCCTGGGGAACAGAGTGTCTCTTTATGTGCCGGAGAGCCCGGGACCGAGCCTGGCACTGGACCCAGAACCGGCTGGGCTACGAGCGGCCAGCCCCATCGCCGGCGCTGTGTTGCTCCGCCGCCGTGTCACATGCCTGCATCGGTTTGTGTATTCATGTGTGCCTCACGTCTGTGTCTGTTTCTGCGTACACGCATGATAAAGTCACGTTAAACCGCGTGTGCGATGAGCACAATGCTTGCTTTACAGTACACGTGTAAGGATTGAGTGTACGTCTGCTGGAGTTGGACTCAGCGTTGGAGCGGAGTGGAAACCCCAGGATGCTTCCCCACCAATTAGCTGTAACTGAGTCCAACATGAGCCGCCCTGGGGACCAATCGCATCCGGCAGCACATGGGCCAGTGTTGGGGTGCGTGTGCGTGTGCGCGCTCACCAGACTGGCAGCAGAGTTTGAATGGCTCCACTGGGGTGGCAGTGGTCAGATGATTGTGTGAGCGGAGGCTTTCGGCCTCCGTCCCGGACCATTGGCCCGGGACCGGCGGGCCAATTCACTCATTGTTCCTCAACCTTTCTTTGGCATTTCCACAATCATTTGCTGTGTGGGTGGCACGGCTGGTGTCCCGCGTCCTCCTCTCTCCCTCTGCTACCGTCGTGCGGACAATGCAGATCTTAAGCTTCAATTTGTAGACGTAGTTGTAATCTCTCGAGCTCCTCGTAGTTTTGCAGCCAAATAAAAACAACCTCATTACAGAAACAAGTTCTGTAATGAGGACAGCGCGAGAACCCGCCCCTCCTCCAGCAGTGTCGGGGGAAAGTCAGGGGCCCGTGACGGCCCTCAAATCATTTATGGAGGATTAAATAATTTGCCAATGTTTCACGTGGTTGCCATACCTCGGCACAATAGCCTTCACTGTTGCATGCATGCAGACTTTATGGCATGGCTAGCGCAATACTGCGGGTGGTAGGGGCTTTTCCAGCGCTGGGAACAGGTGGTGCTGGCTGACGTGGCTTGGGCAAGGCCCGGGCCGGTGTCTTTCTGCTGCTCGCAGCCAGCAAGTCGGTCACATGACGAGTGGCCCACAGCAGAAGTGGCACAAGAACCACACAATGGGAACAGGAGAGTCACCGTTGGCACAGTGCCCGTGGGGTGAAATGCATGATGGGATGCTGGGGTGAGAAAGGGGAAACAGTCGCGGCTAATCTACTATTAAAGACAGATTGTTGGGCCCTGATTGCTGTCTAGTAGGAGTGTTGTGGTGCATGGTGTCCGTTTGGCTGAAGTGTTGTGTGTTCATGGTGTTATGCTTTATCAGTGGTGGTCACAATATGGGTGTTAAACACACATGGCCTTCAGCATTAGGCTGCGTCTGATTAATAATTTATTATGTTTTTCCATGCCAGGTGTCCCTTATCTCGGTCTTTATGGGGTCATCACATTTGACTATTTACATTTAAGGCGATCATTTAATGACGGTTTATAATATAATAGATCATCTTGGTTTTTTTTACTGTCTGCTTGAGACTGAACTCTGACAGTGGTTCATTGTTTATTTGTTGCCACCATCTTGAAAGATGTTACCCTGCTTGATGCAACATGAGACTTTAGGTTTTACAACTTTTCCCAGCTGTATCCATGCTGATGTGTAGCCTACCCTCCATACAGGAAGCTGTGCATCAATAATATGAAGCTTAGGCTCATATTAAGTCTCAAATACAGATATAAACAGATGGATTTATTCAATCTCTTGGGATATAGTCCAAAAAAAGAAAAGGTTACGTTGGGTGACTGATCACACATCTGGAGTGCAGGAGGGAGGTCTTGTCACACTTTGAACTGCCTTGCTTTATGCGGTCCTAGATGACATTGTTTCATGCCTTCTCCCCAAAGCTAAAATCACTACAGCAAGCTGTTGTTATTACCGAAGTTGGTCCGGTGTTAGTCCGGTGCGATGCCGTCAGGCTTTCATCTCCTGAATCCACTGACAGCCTTTACTTTCCACAACAGAGAGAGACACTTGTTGTTCAATGTGTTTATATCCTTATATCCTTTATAACTGAGACACCTTGAAGGAGATCAAACGTCTGACTCAAACTATCTATATTCGAAAGTTTGCAGGTGAAAGAATGAATAGGGACTGATGTTATCTGTTTATGAGAACATATTAGTGTTCTCATTTAAGTGGAGTGGATTAGGGAGAGCGATGAAAACTGGTTTTCTTGTGTACTGTTAAGAGGTAATTATGGGTCCTGGGCCTTTTCATCAGTGATGATCCATTCTCTCTTTGTTATTATGAAGCACATTCTGTATGTTTTTATTACTTGCACAGGTTACAGGTGGTTATGGCAGGCTGGTGGTTAGGGTAGTGAAGTGGTAGTTGGGTGGTAGTTGCAGTAGGACGGTGGTCGGTAGGATGGTGGTAGTAAGGGGGTAGTAAGGTGGTGGTAACAGTAGGCTGGTGGTTGTTAGGGGGTAGTTACGGTAGGATGGTGGTAGGCTTGCTACGGTGGGCAGTTTGTACTAACAGCTATGGTAGGTGATGTAAGTGAGTGGCTTCTCTGGTTTTCTCCAAACAATAGTTAACTCACCTCAAGTGTCATCCACACCAAACACTAGGGAACCCAATGAGGGCAGGTTTGGCACCTATGTCAGAGCTAAGTACTGTGTTAACATAATAATGGTAAGCGCTGTTTACACTGAGACACTTCAGGAATGTTCCGTAATGTCTGCAATAAGTTTCAACGGTTTACTTACCCTTTCACTGTGTTGACTCCCCCCGGGGGGCTTCAACAATTTTATCCCAACGCATCTCTACATTTGTTGATGCTACGTGATTGTTCTTGACGTGGTAAATAGGACAAGTCAGATTACTTGTCTGCTTTTGTTCACAGGGTGGGATCTGATGTCGGAAAAGGATTAGGACTCTGAGCCAGTCTTTAGTGTCGCTGTGAATTTACAGAGGGAGCCATGCTGATGGCTGATAAGCCGTCCTTGAAGCGCAACCTGAGCTAACCTCCGATGGAGAAGTCCCCCTTTGGAAGCCTGTTTGTTTGGACCCCACCTACTCCTCGGTTATTGTTCTACTTTAGTGTTGTAAAATATGTCTCCAGAAAGCCAAATCACTGCCCTAATCCCACCACGGTGAGGCTTCCCCTGAGCCTCTGTTTATTGGTTACATAAACAGCGTTCCTGATTCGTATTCCTCCCCCTCTGCCCGGACGCGGAGCAGGAACTCCACCTCTGCGGCCGAGGGCTTTCGCAACCCAACATCTGGCTGGGCCGGACCCGCCTCTCTCTCTCTCTCTGTATCACATGTTTTGTTTGGACAGCCCAGCCCTCTGCTCCAAACACCCTCGGACGCATCGCAGCACGAGCGTGGATGTTGTCCGGATGCGCGGTATCCGATCTCATGGTAATTGTTGATCGCAGTTGTAGTAAGACATGGCGATGTTCAGGGTCGCAAGGGTTAATTTCTTTACATTCATGGACAGACTGCAGACATGATGAACAGATTAGCTGGGACTGGACTGGGGGGGATTCAGCAGTAATACCATTTCATTCCAAATCCGACATCAATCAAGTCCTGAAACAATAGCGGCGTTTGACATTTGACATTCACTCCGCTACAGGACGGGTCTGATGTAAGACTTGCAGGGAAATTCTCTCTTGATATTTTGTTGTCTTCTGGTTCAACCATGTGTTGAGCCCGCTTGAATTCCCCTCATATCCTGCACACACCCCTCTCCTCTCCTGAGTCACACAAACACATTTGGCTGGAATGTAATGAGGAGGAGGAAGAGGAGGAGGTGGTCGTAGTATTCCAACATTTGGTCTTTGTTGCGATTCCACGGGACAGCTTCAAAAACATAAACACTGTCCACATGACTGTGTGTGCATGTGTGTGTTGGTGTGGGTGTGGGTGGAGTCAGCCAGAGGGCAGGCCGGGGCAGGGGTCCCGGGGGGGATTACAAAGCTAATCTGAGGACAGACGGGGGACACCTGTGCCCCCCCCCCACCCTCCCCCCTCACAGACCGCTGAGGATTACGGCGGTATGCTGCGCTAACGAGACGGCGGCGGCGGGTGTTTAACTAGCACGCGCCGGCCAGCCTGTGTGTGTGTGTGTGTGTGTGTGTGTGTGTGTGTGTGTGTGTGTGTGTGTGTGTGTGTGTGTGTGTGTGTG